>RJWJ010021720.1:0-27582 GCA_004363605.1 Indri indri | reverse complement strand
TTCAGATTTGTCAGGAAGAATGGGATCTGTCTGGAAGATAAACTCCCTGGCATTTGTGGCACGCTTTCTCTGCCGGTATGTGCTACTTTTGTTCTGTCATTTGCCTTTTGGCATGTACGGCAAGGTTCTAGGAGCAGCACAGACAAATGCCAAACACAGCCAGTCTGCTAAAGCAAAGGTCCCAGAAAAAACACCACCAGCTGCTTTTCCTTGTCTGCATTTATCCTGTCCGTGAATAGCCGAAGACAGAGGGGGCTTGGATTACCAGTTACCTCCTCACCAGCTCTAGCTTCCTCGAGAAACCGGCAGTTGAGGAAGGCAATCCTGCCATTGTCCTCCCTTCTGAACGGCTTAAAATACCCCATGGATATCACTCCAGTTCCAAGGACAGTTTATTTTATTAGTCACCTTGCAACACTGATAAGACACCCAACCCTGCTAAATATGGGGAAATAGAAGAAAAAGAGGGGTGGAAAAAAGAGAGTCTGTAATCTTAAGGCCACACCTCAAGGCATGGCTAACGAGGAATAGTTAACAGAAGCTGGATGGAAGACGGGGCATCCGTGAGCCGAAGTCTAGGCATGACCCGCACAGTCCTGCCCTTTCTCCTCCACACAATGGGTTGTCACCCTGTTTTCAATCAAAAATCATTCCAGAAGGCCGTACACATGCTTAGCACTGCGCGGGATTCAAGAGTGTAAGACACGTCCCTGCCTCAATAGTCCCTTTCTATCACGTTCCCTTGCGAAACTGTCTTTATGGCACTGATAGCAATAAATTCATATACTGATAATTCTCTATCTGAAATTATCTTGCTTACTTATGGGCACTCTTCTCCCACTGAGGAAGTGCGTTCCTTAACCATGGGGAAGTTGTCTGTCTGGTCCACTGTGTCCCTACTGCCTGGGACAGGTCCAGGTACACAGAAGCAGCTCAACAAATATTTCTTGCGTGAACGAATGGCGGATACAGGACTGTCATTTGAAGCGATAAATCCCCTTTATAAGATAACAATTCAGTAAGAGACCAGAACCGCTATAAAGTCATGCCAAGGGAGGTCTGAACAATGCACAGGATTGAAAGAGCAGAACGAAATGAGTGAAAACAGTGCGCCAGGAATGCGCTGAGCCCCCAGACTGCATATGTGAATGGCACAGAAATTGGGGCTCACCCTCTGATTCTGGGGGGTGTTGCATGGGCCGTGGGGGTGACGCCAGCTTGATGAAGACTATCCACCAGAGCAAGGAGGGCTCCTGGATTTCAGAACAGCGGTTTCATAAGTGCCGTTGCCGAGAGTCCACCCAGGGGACAGCGAGGCCGGGCAAGTCACATGCTGGAACCGATCGTCGTCAGACCCATTCGTGCATCTTCGCTGCTGTGGCCCCGGCCCCACGGGGTCAGGGTCTCATTTCCGCAAACGACCGGCTGCTCTAGCCAACCACAGTTCCCACGCACAATCAACTTCAGCAGTTGCTCTGCTCAGACCACAGCTTTTAAATCCCAACTATGTCGACATTCTACATCCTACATGTATGTTTTATAGGTTTAGTCTCATCGTACACTTTTCCTCTGCATATATCACAATATTAGCTAAGAAACAATCATAGATTCTCCTCATTTAATCTGAGTATTTAAAGAAAATAAAAGGATTTTAATTTGTTGTAACGAATATCGTAAACTGTTCTCTATCAAAGTAGGTTTCATTTTAAATACGAAATTAATGGCAAAAAACTTCGTTTCCTAATGCAAGCTACGTGATTTTCATCTCCACAGCGTGAGAAGTAAAGGAATGGTTGCAATGATGTCAATACCCATCTTTTATTGTCCCCCATATTATGGGCCAGGCATAACATATTTACACTTTTCCAACATATTTTCTAACCCTCATAATAATGGTTTAAAGTAGGTAATATCATTCCCATTTTACAGTTGAAGAAACTGAGGCTCAAAGAGGTTAAATGACCTGCCCAAAGCCCTGCTGCTGTGAGTGGTACAGGTGAGATTAAAAATAATCCCATCCCCTCGTAATCCTATAAAACGTTCAACTGCTTGATTTTTTAAGTTTCAAAGTCTAAGACCACACAACAGTCAGATAAAGAATCAACTGCAAAGGTTTTGTTCTTGTTTCACATCTCCGTAAGCAACAGCTCCCCTGCCCTGATTGCAGGGTCACTATCGGCAAAGATTGAACCTTAATTCATCTCCATATCCCAGGACCTAAAGCAGTTGTCAAAAGAGAGAGACGGGGGGTGAAAGGAAGGGAACCGGGAAGGATAGCAATGGCAGAAACCCATCTCCTAATGCTCACGGAGGCTTACTGAGCACCAGGCACCAACTCCTGAGCGAGGTACATGAGTTCACTCATTTAACCGTCATGGCACGGCCGTGTGGCGGACGCTATTGTCCCTGCTTTCACCCACGAGGCAACTGCAGCATGGAGTTAAAGCGCATGTAAGTGACAGAGTCAAGATTAGGGTCAGGGTGGTCTGGCTCCAGGGCCTACGCTCTTAACCACTGTGCCGCACGCCCTCTCACTTCCAGAATAAAGGCAGCATCTGCCAAGAGGGACGCATGGCTTCACCCTCAGGCCTTTGCCAATAATGTAAGTTTTAAGTAGACAAACCAAACAATGATACACGTATAAAAAAGGGGATAACTTTCTCTTCAAAACCTACAATCTTATTAGCTACTCATATTAACCTAATCTTGCGTGGCGTGCACTGTTGGTTGTTTTAGCTTTTCTTCTTATGGGCTCTCATACCTAGGATTTGTGTGGAACAGAGGTTGACTGAAAAGCAGGAAAAGACAAGGCAGGAAGAATGTTCTCAGGACCTGGAGAGTTCAATCTGGGTCCAGGTTTAGATTTAGTGCCGGGGTTTCTAAGATGCGGCAATGGAACCACTGCTCTGGATAAAGAACACAGTAAGTCCAGGGCAAGTGGTACCGAAAAGTCATGCAGGAAGGGAGAAGGTCAGATATTGTGGTGGGGAAGGTCAGGAGGGCAGGCAGAGCAAAGAGCACCCATGCACAGATAACGCCTGACCATCAGGCCGCAGAGACGGGCTAGTAATTCCTGGAAATGAGTTGGAACAGGACAGGTGGCAGGAACCAACGTAGAAGCCCAGACCTAGGACCTGAGCTCCCTGGGGCCTAGAGGAGTGGAAAGGAGTAGGCAAGAGGAGATTTTGAACCAGATCTGGCTGGTGGCAAAAGACAGCTAGAGGTTAAGGCAGAAGTCTGAGTGCCGAGACTAAAATGCAAGCTCTCGCTACTGAGTCCCAAGTAGCTGGGACTACAGGCATGCACCATGATGTCTGGCTAATTTTTCTATTTCTAGTAGAGAGGGTCTCACTCTTGCTCAGGCTGATCTTGAACTCCTGAGACCAGCAATCCTCCTGCCTCAGCCTCTCAGAGTGCTGGGATCACAGGCGTGATCCATCATGCCTGGCCCTAGTCTATAATTAACAACTTTATTTAGTTTAATCAAGCACAAGACATAACAATATGATTAATACATGCACACATGTTTACATACAGGGAAAAAACAAAATTATAAAGGCCCCTATGGATGAGGTTCTCTGGCAGACCTCAGTGTCTTCTCTCACCCCTCCCTGGTCGACCTGCTTGTATTCTTTGCTGAAGAGCATGTTTATGTGCTACTTTTTTTTTCACTCTGCCCTATATTCAACATAGTGAGCATGAATATTAATTAGGTGATTTCTGGTAATTAGTTTCCTCAGGACCACGTTCACTTTCTTTTGGTTTTGATGGGTCAATAAAGTGGCAAATTATCCCAGTCATAACATAAATGACCCTGCCAAGAGAATTCAATCCAGAAAAACCATTGTTACCCTGATGTGGCTGGCTTCTTTTTGAAAAGATTAGCACATATTGGAAGAGCACCGGTTGGCTGACTGACTCCCAAGGTCAGTGGTGAAAAGTCGCCAAAAATGGTACAAGCATGAATATTGCAAAAAATTCCAATGCTGAGAAAGCTTATTGGGAAAGATGATCTCAGTGCCAAGATGGTATATGGAAATTGATCACAAATTTAGCTTTAATTTTTAAGATCACTCTCTCTCTCTCCTCTTGCTCTGTTTTTTCTCCTTATTTTATGCATAAAAATGCAACCAGCCTGAACTAAAGCAAATTGGTTTAATTCCCCAGAGGGAACGTGAACAAATTTTCCCAGTAACTTTCTACTAGAGGCATTTGTGTCTGGGTATGTGGATGGAATGTGAAGCAGTCAGCTACGTAAACCAGTCACCAAATGAAACATTACCCATTTCAAAATGCCCTAAAACAGCGTTAGCGTCACTAATTAAAGTAATGGGCATGGGAGAAAAAAAAGTGGCACTCCCCAAAAAAGTAAATATTAGGTGGGGTGTGTGTATGGCAGAGGGTGGAGGTGGTACAAAGGAAGAAGTAACATCTGGGGGGAATTAATTCCCTTTTAAAGGCAAATCCGACACAGGAGTGCTAGCAGGAGGGCTCTTTGATGGGATAGAAGAAGGGAGTAAAGAACACATTCAATAATTTCATCAAATTGAAATTTCGGCAGTTTGCCGAAATTGCCCAACCATTAGACTCTTACAAAGGCATTTGTATGAGCCCACTTTTAAAACAACAGGTAAATAGAACATGATAGCTGTAAACACTAAGGATTCTTTTCTCTTTTACGGCCAAGACTTCTAGCGAAACGCTGGTCCTTCAAGTACCGCCGAGGGTAAGTTCATTCATTTGTTCATCATACACCTGTCCACCAAATGCTGGCCACTTCGTTCTGAGGACAGACACTCAAAGATATTCTTACAGACCTCAAAGAGCCTCCACGCCAAACGCTGAAGCTGTTCCACCTTCTGTATTCTCTAACGTGGCTGGTCACAGAACAGCCCTCCCCTCCTCCTCTCTCTGCAGGAGGCATAAACGATGCTAGTGTTTCTGCTTCAGGTGTTGCCACAACCCGTGGGCTCTGCTTGGCCGCGACCAGCAGCCTCCCCTACCTGGGACCTGCACGTGGCCGAGAGCTCGGTCGGCCTTCAGCCTGCACATCTTTGATGCTCACTGTGCACCTACACTCTTTAACTGTTCTTCTCCAAGTGATTGTCCTAAAAATCTGACCAAGGGCATGAAAGCGAGGAGCACACCAGCTGTCCCTACGTTGGTTCTCCTGACACCCGAGACACCCGACGCCATTTCAGATTTCTCTGCCACTGCGCTCCCCGCGGTAGGTTCTGAGCACATCGAATTATCTGCCCTCCTGAAGACAAACTTACATCTCTGCCCTTTGTCTTTGCTGTCACCATTACTTCCTTCTCCCATGTCTGCACTTGAGAAATCCTGTATACAGTTAGTTTTCTCGTTATTCTCACGATTATATTCGTTTAAAAAGCCGTCAAGTAAAAACAACAAATTAAATTGTATTATGGCCACTCCCACCTCCAGAGACTATTATAATATTAAGAATTTCAACTAGATCTTAATTTAAAATATAAAAGTGGGCATATCAATCTACTAGAGTATACAGACACTAAAGTAACCTAATAAGGTCACAAAAATGACGTGTGTCATCTCTCTCATCCACGGCTCTTCTCAGCCTGTCAGCAGTCTCGTTCAGAGTTTCTTCTCTTATTTAAAAAGCTGCTCACAGCTCTTGGCCCCCCCGGTCACTTGGTGGGGTGGGGCTGGAGGAGCTGAGCGGCCCACCCCGCCGCGGGCCAGCTGGGGATTACCTGCGCAGGAGTGGCGATCCCGGTAGAAGCCGTCCCCACAGGCGGACACACACTGCCCGCGCCGCATCAGCAGGGGCGGCTGGCAGGACGTGCACTCCAGCCCGCTGGAACACGTGGCGCACTGAGGCTGGCAGGCTGGCTCCAGGCAAGGATGGAGAAAGGAAAAGGGATGCTCCGATTAGTTCAAAGACGCCACCCCCGTGCTGACGCTTACACAGCCCACGTACAACAGGAAAGGCAGGAAAACAATTTTAGGAGCCATCGTTGCTACAGCCCACAGTTCATGTCAGGCACTGTTTGAAGGGCTTTACACAAATGATGCATTTAATCCTCATGACAGCCCTATAGATATTATTAACCTCAATTCTACAGACGAGGGACAAGCTCAGGGAGGTTAAGTGACTTGCCCAAGGTCACATGGAGCCGGCATCCGAAGCCGGGCAGTTTGGCTCAGGAGTCTGCGTTCTTTGCTTCTTATCCAACAGCCCCCAAGATCTCTGTCACTCAGCCTTTTTGCAAGAAGATCCCTTGCCCCTTTTTCTTTACACCCTCTGGGAGAAATAAACGACTTTCAAAAAGGTTAAAGACTATATGAATCAGGACAGAAAGTAGGGAGAAGTGAATGATTTTAAAAATAATAAAAGCATCTAGCCCTTATTGAAACCTGACCACCTCCTAGACACTAGTCTAGGCACCCCGTGTGTATTAACACACTTCACCCTACAGCAGCCCTCTGAAGAAGGTGCTGGGATTACCCTCACTTTACACATGAGGATACTGAGGCACAGAGAGGTTAAAAACTCACAGCCACGGTGTGAACCACATACTCATAATGGATAATTAACCTCACAAATCAGAGATAAGGGAAATAGTGACTAAGATTTGACCTTAACCAAGCCAAACTCTCCCAGGTAAAATCACCTTTTCGGATGCCTAAGAGTTCTGAAGTGCACATGAACCCATTCTGGATTCTCTGGTAACTCACAAGAGTTAAGTTCTGTTACCAATCATCTATGTGAGATTGAGCAAGTTGGTTAATTTCTCTGGCCCACAGGTTCCCCATTTTCAAAATTAAAAAGTTCTAGTAAGTGATCTTGAAGGTCTATGCCAATTCTAAATTTCTTTCCTGGATTAACTAAGTGTTTCAATAAGATGCTAAGCGTCCTGATGACATTACTATCCTTGAAAGTCTTCAAAAATGAAAAAAATCCAGCGGTGACTACTTAGCAACCATCTGATCTCCACATCACCTATCTCCCAATGAGCACTAAAAACCTTTAAAATGTTAGAAGACCTGCAGGTAAAGGGACCAAGTGACCTCTCGATGACATTACTACCTTCTAGCGGTTTTTAGACGTTGAGCATTTGCTGCATTCATGACCTGCTCCGTGAAAACATTGAGTCTCAGTTTGAGAATCACAACCTTCGAGGAGTTTTGCGACCTAACGTGCCATACCGCCTCTGGGTTGTCCGCTCAGAGCCATACCTAAACAGAGACTGCCAGCCTGGTAAAATCCCAGGCCACAGCTGTGCACACACTGCCCATTCTGCAGCAACTCTGTGGGATCCTGGCAGAGGTTACAGTGGTCTGGAGAGTGAGAGCAGGTCAAGCAGTCTGGGTGGCAATGAACTAAAATCAAGGACAAAGAAGAGGAGAACTCAGTAAAGTCCACATATGATTTCTCTTACATTCCTCAGAGAAAGTACCTACAGGGGATATAAAGTTATACAGAACATGAAGAAAACTGCGGGACGTAGGTGTGAAAAAGGCATTTCAGTGCAAGCTTTCAAGGATACTTTCCTTGTCTGAAATACTGTCACTCTCTCCTGGAACCCCAAATTGAAGATGCCAAAAAAGCAGGTTTATTAATGCTTCTCCCTGCTGAAATATCTCCAGGAATAGGAATGACTACTTCCATAATACATGATTTAAACAGATTCAATAATTTATGATATCTGAGATGTTCTTGCTAAGCTTTGACATGCATAAGCAGTTTAGACATAAAACCTACGATGTTTAAAAATAGCATTTTTACCTAAACAAAAGTACAGTTTTCTTTTTCTCTAAAATTTCAAATCTCATTCCCGATAATTGGGATTATCACTGAACTTAGTGGTAACTGTCAGCCAAGGACTTTCTTCAAAAGGTTTTGAAGTTGTCAAGGACTTGATTTTCGATGTAGAGTACATAATAATATGCTAAATGTTTGCTCTGGAAAGCCTAGAGAGCCACTTTGGTGAAGGTAACGTAATTAAACCATAAAGTCGCTTTCCTTTTCCCTTGATAAACTCTCCAGGGAAACACTGCGATTAGCCAAAATAAGTTGGGTGCAACAAGAGCAACTGCCAATATGAAAAATGGTGGCCCGCGAATGAAAACAACTAATTATGAAATATGAATGGAAGAAAATGTCATTTCTCCAAGAGAGACTCAGCTTATAGGCAAATTACTGCTCAACCAGAGCAACTCCAATGCTTGCCAACAACTATTAACTGGAACTAATTCAACCCCAGGTGATTTGAAAGCAGAATTGCAGAACAAGTAGATAAAATTTTCTTTTGGAAGAAATTAATGAGTCTTTAAACTTTAAAAACCCATTTGAGAACTCCAAAAGGAACAATCTGTTTAACAGCTCACCTTACAAAAAAGAAAAAAGACATCCATAACAAACTTGGAGCAATTGTTCCTGTATTTTCCACAGTGGAAGACAGATGTGCCTTCGCAGGTGTTTGAACATCACCGTTATTTGATTTTCACAGTCATTTTGCAAGACAGATAAGGTGTATTTTGTCAACAGGAAGATAGGGCCAATGACTTGTCCAAGGTCACGTACTCATAAATAAGTTGAGTTTGGCAGTTACATGGACGAAGATGAATTTGCATCATTTGTTAGAAAAATTAGGAAGAAAGGAACAAACCCATTGGGTGAGTACAGAAAAAGTAGCAAGATGGCGGGTGGGCTGGGAAATAGGATCTCTCTGAATTTTTTGGCAGAAAAACTACCTCGGTAGAAATAAATGGGACACAGACCTACCCGATGTGCAGTCAGGACAGCACTGTCCCTTCACCTCCACGGCCAGTGTGGCCACTGGACATGGTGGGCAGGAAGGCTCGTAGCACATTACCTGAGCCCCCCGGCACTCGCACACTTTGCAAGGGCCGACCTCCCATCGCTCTCCCTCCTACGAGAAACAGAAAACAATGACGTTGCCACCAGGGTGCAGGATTCAGAAGAGAGTTTGGGGCTGAAGAACTTACGATCTCCATGAGGACAAAGTGAAGGCACCTTATCAGGACTCTGCCAAACCCAACTCTGAAATAGGACATCAGTGGACGAGTCCCAGATTTAGAAGGACAGAATTTCTCCTTCTTTGTTTATAACTAGTTTATTTCAGTGCAGAATACCAGCAGAACGACTGTGTGCACACCCAGAGATAAAATGTAAAAGTGTGCTGGGGCTACCAGAATAGGCAAGAAGCATTTAAAATTTGTTTTTCAACCTACTTCCCCCAAAACACCAAGGGAGATTACTATGTACCTAGTGATTAGCAGGTACATTAAACGCAATCTCTAAAATAACAGAGGAAAGCAGAGCTGAAATCCTGAATTTCCTCACGGTTACTATAGTAAGAGTAACAGTCCAGTCATTGTATTCTAAAAACTCGAGCTTTCGCAGGCCCGCTGTTAATGGGCTGTGGATGTGCCGTGAGCTTTCCCACACTAAAGCCAAGCAAATCATGGTAAAAAACATTCGAACTTTAACAGAGAATCCAAAGTGAATCATAACGAGCAATTTCTTTTTGGTCTCAGGGAAGAGACAGAGGTTCTTACCAGAATGAGGGAGGGAAAAACAGGAGAAAACAGCAGATTTTAAAGTAAAAATTCGATAAAATTATGTATTAAGCTAACTGATGTCAACATTCCAAACAATTATTGTGGCAGTATTTAGCAGGATGAAAGGCAAATGGTAGAAAAGTGAGGAACATTATCTTGAGAAGGTAGAAGTGCTTTTCTTCCACAGCAAGAGAAACTGGTTTCCTGGCCCCTTATTTTAGAACCTCCGAAATTGTAAGAGTGCTCGTGTGAACAAACATGCTCGCGTTTTCCCTTTGAAAGAAACCATTCAGCGTTGTCCTGCAAACAACCTAGAGAGAATGAACACCCAATGTTGTTTGCGGAGCAAACATTCGCAAACCCAAGCAGCTCTTTCTTCAGTGTTTGGCAGTACATGAAATTCCACTGACAGTTAAACTGAGTCTTCTAGGCCAGAAAAAAATTGGGAAGAGAAAATCATCACAAGAAACGTGAAGGACACATGTAGGACCTTGTAGCTAGAGAATTATTAATTATCAACTGTACAAAACGATAAGCTAAAGATCAAAAGTTCAATAGATCAACATCTACCTGATCATTAAGATTCTTAATTCCTGACCACAATGCCATCAAATGTGGCTGTTAAAAATTACTAAGGCTAAATACTAAGTTTCCCTGTGACAGTTCATAGAGATCATTACTTACAACAATTTTACAGTGATTTATGCACAAGTTAAAAGTTATACTTACTGGAATACGTTTAACTGCACTCGCATTTGAGGACATCTAGGAACAAAGAGAAATGTATTTATTATACCACTGAAAACACCACCAGCTTTCATTAGGAGGTATCCATTTTTCCCCAAGTAACACGCAACCTCATTCATTTGCTATGAATAGAAATAAAATCTATCTTATCAAAAACAAGAAAAGCATACGATTATGAAATAGAGACAACATGCCTCCCTCTGAATTCTTATTCTTACTTTGTGCTTGAGCCCTGGGCTTTAATTTTCCTCAATACGAAGCACTTCACAGTCAAGAGATCTAAACTCGTAAAGGCAAATTCTTGAATTCTGCATGGTACCAGAGTATTATGGAGAATTGTGCTTATTTAAAACAACTTGGTTTTCTTAATTCCACTGGGTCTAATTTGCTTCCAAAAATGAGTGGGAAAATTGATACCATGATTGAGAAAATACAAATTTAACATTTATAAGGAGCCTTTAATCTCCTAAATTCTTAAGAAACAACAATGAGTAAATTATGAAATACTGCTATGGAACAAGGCTAACAGCACAATAATACCAATGTTTTAGCTTTTTAAAAAGTGTGCCAGGCACTGTTCTAAGTGCTTTACACGTACCGTCTCATCAGGCCCACAGTGAACACTATTGCAAATACAACAAAAACTGTCACTATTTTACAAGGAGGATTAAGTAACTTGCCCAAGATCACAGCACATGGCAAAGTAGGGATTCGAACCTGGCGCCTACACTGTGAACCCTGCTCAATGCTGCCTCCCAGAAGATGCAGAACACCAGTGGGATGACATACAATTTACCCAAATCCCAAAGAACAAGTGTGGGGGAATCAGTTCACCACAGCATTTAATCCTGTTCTCACCTAGCAGCCTCCTCTTACCAGTTTTGCTTTCTGAGGTTTCAGTTACCCACGGTCAATCATGGCGGGAAAATATTAAATGAGAAATTCCAGAAATAAACGATTCATCTGTTTTAGATTGTACCCCGTTCTGAGTAATGTGATAAAATTGCACCATCCTGCTCCACCCTGGCCAGGACGTGAATCCTCCGTTTGTCCAGCGTATCCGCGCTGTAGATGCCACCTGCCTGCGAGTCACTTAGTGGCCATCTCAGTTATCAGATCGGCTTTCGTGGCATCACAGGGCTCGTGTCCAGGGGAACTTTATGTTGCCTAACAATGCCCCACAGTGCAACAGCGATGCTGGCCACTTGGATATGCCACAGAGAAGCCATGAAGTGCTAAATTGTGTGCCACCGTTACTGAGATCTACAGTAAGAATGAATCTTCTAGCCATGAAATTGTGAAGAAGAAGAAAAATTCATGCTGGTTTTGCTATTGCACCTCAAATTGCAAAAGCTATTGCCACAGTGTCTGGTAGGTAAGTGCTTAGTTGAGATGAGAAAGGCATTGAATTTGTGGGTGGGAGACATGAACAGGGACGTGTTTGGATCGATGGCAGTCAGGTTCAGTAGTATTCGGGGTTTTGGGCATCCACTGAGGTTCTTGGAATGTCCCCAGAGGATTAGGGACGACTACTAGGGTCCTACTCCTACTGTTGGTCAATGAGGCAGTTGTACCAGTGACCAGCTGGCGTATTTTGAAAACACAACGAATTTACCAACGTTCTAATGTCCAACATGAAAACTACGGACTACATGTTAATACACAGGGCAAATTGAAGAAACTAAGGTAACTATTCTTACCTTTGGGTAATGGAAAAGTACAAACACAGGGAGAAATAAAACCTTAGTAAATGGGGTTCTGCCTCACATCGAGGCCATCACAGTCCTGTCACCTCTACCTGCAACAGAAATCTAGGGCCTGATCACCATCCACCATGTCCACTGCCTACTCCCTAAACCAAGCCGCCACCCCTTCACCTGGACTGTCGCAAAGCACCTCCAACTGGGCCACCTCCCTGCAGTCTGGTCCCCTTCTGCCGCTCACTCGTGGCAGCCAGAGTGGTCCTTCCAGGAGAAACTGAGCTCACAGCACTGCCCTGCTCAGAGCTCCCCCCTGCTTCAGGGTAAAAAGCCCTGCCTTTCCGGCTACTTGCTAGACCTCACCTCCGACTGCTTCCTCCCCTCACCCACTTTGTTCCAGCCACACTTGACATCTTGCTATTTCCTGAACATGCCACACACACTTCTGCCTCAGTGCCTTTGCATCCACTGACCCTCTTCCTGGTGTATTCCTCCCATATATCCACGTGGCTCGCTCCCTCCCTTCCTTCAGGCTCTGCTCAAGGTCCTCCCCAGGGCAGGACTTCCCACTCAGCTGCTCTCTGGACCCCTCAGGTACTTTATCCTTCTGGGCGGTGCCCCTCACACCTCCCGTGTGTGTTCTTCTCTGAGCACCGACACTAGACAGGGGCCCCACCACGAGAGCAGGGGCTCCGCTGTTGTGTTCACTTCCATGTCCCTGCACCTGGAGCACAGTGGGTGTGCAATGCCATTTGTGGAACAGATGGACGAGTAAAAGAGATGAGAAGGTAATGTCTCATTAGATTACTCTTGAACGAATTTTTAATAGTTTTCGGTTATTAGCCTGATACTCACAAAGTCTCCATTTTCTTCATAAACACAATAACCGTTCCTTGAAATGCATTCAGGACAGCACTTCCCATCTAAGTGAATTAATTCTTCACCCTGTAGAAATAAGGGTTGCAGTGGCACAGATCAAATTAACATCTCCAGGTAGCGGTGCTAAATCGAGAAGCAGCTGGTTCCCTGACTGGAATGAGAAAGCTCCGTGCTGTTCGCGGCAGCCCACCCCCGTGTCACCTCCCCGGCTGTCTTCCCGAGCAAAGTCCAGTCACACAGCGCACCCCGCCCAGAGCCTTTTCTTCCCTGCTCCGGTGATACCTGTGCTCTGATCCCTCCATCATTTCCACCCTTGACCAGGAGCTCCCATGAATAAGAAGGATGGCCAAGATTAGTGCTATAGTCTTGGAAAATTATGAGTTTCAGAAAAGGATGACGCTATCTTGAAGATATAAGGTTGGAACTTTGTGACTTTGGTTTCATTAACAGTGCTCAAATCAAACCAGCGGTTTTCCCTGAATACAAAATCAGACATCCCTTCATCTGCAGATGTAGTCTCAGGCATAAATTAAACAGTAGAAAACTAATTTTTACTCAATATTCTGAAATTCTTACTGTTGGCCAACTCACAACTATTTTTAGAATTATAAAAGGAAGAAAAGAAATGCCGCTTTTGGAGGGTAGGTGTTTAACTTTCAAAGTCTTATCACTTTCATTTCTCAGTATCAATACTTTAAAATTTTTATTTCTTATTACAAAATAAGAAATGTTTGCTATGTTTTAATAATTCTGAATTCTATAATTTAGAAAGTATAATTCACTGAAGTCCTATCTCCCAGGGAATTTGCTGTTAAAAATACAATCTCTGTTTACAATTTTCCATATATATTCACCAACATCTAATCTATATGCTAGTATTATACACTAACATATATCTGTAGGGTAAAGGGTATTTTTTAAAGCACTTCCCACTTTCTAATGATATATCTACTTTCTAAAGAATGGTAATGTTTCTCTAGTTAATATGTAATTTGGGGTCTATATTATATTTAAAAGGACAAAAGCCATGTTAAATGAAAATGAATGCAAATTTGCATAAACAGAATAATCACAATGATATTTTATGTTTGAACATAAACATTACACTAAAGACAAATACTTGAAAGCATTTGCTGCCTTTGGACGCACTGGATGTCTCTGGTATCATTATGGACAGGTTTTTCAGTCTCTTTTCTACTTTTCTCGAGTCTTCAAAACTTTCTAGAATGAATATCTATTATTTCAATGAGGGAAAATATAAACTTTTAAAAGCAACAGAAAAATACATAAATGATTATAACTTTTTATAGTGTCTAAAAAGATATTTCAAAAAGAAGAGAGTTACATAGATCGCCGCCCATCAAAATTTCACGTTGGTCAGAGGCCGGCAGAGAGCTGCGCGGGTGCTATCCGGAGAAGACGCATTTACATACAGATTGCTTTGCAGAAACGGGACAGATCAGCCGGCAATGAAGGCGTAATGCAGAAACATGCTGAATTTGCTCTCAAAGCACACAAAGGGGTTAATATGCATGTAATCTAAGTCACCTAAAACAATGTTCTGAAATAAGACGGAGCCTATGTACGTTTATTAAAAACAAAACGCACGAGAGATTCTTGAGTACCCACTACGACACAGACAGACAAGACTGAACAGGGAGGCTGCGTCTCTCAGATAAGGCAGAGAAGCCATTTTGAGCCCACAAACACCACTGTAAATAACAGCAAGCCCTGCTCTTGGGGAACGAGGATTCAGTTTGGGTGAAGTGGGAAGTTCCGAATAGAGTTGCTGTTTATAGAAGCAGCCTAGACGGCCCAAACAGTTCACTGTGGTAGGGAGCGCCTTCCAATTAGCATCTAACTTTTGCTTTGGGCAAAAGGGCTTTGTGGAACAAAACCCATTATTTTCTTTTTAAAAGGATTCTGCTGCATAGGCCAGACAGAAGGTGCCACCCCTTCCCCACCTAATCACACGGACATCCCCCAGACGAAAGACTGCGATGAGACTCACCTGCCCACTGGAAAAGGAAACACTCTCTGGAGGGAATCGGCCCCCACTGGAGAAGGAAAAGGCACCTCACATTTACGGCCCACCCTCTTCCACGCATTTTGCTATAAGCTTCAAGTCCCCTCACCATCTTATGCCTCTAATGTGCAGGCTTGGTCCTTTATTTAAAAAGATAATTTGACTTCACCTGAATTCATGTTCAAAGACATCATAAAATATAGAAAAATAGAAACCATCCTATTGTGCTATTCTACTTCTTGTTTCAATGTTTAGGGATTTGGGTGTGAGATATCAAAGACAAGGATCGTGCCATTTTCTCCTTTTTTAACAAAGCAAACTTATATGCTGATTTCCATGCTATTCAGAACGTTGCTATTGATAACCAATGTGATAATGATCACAAGGGTGAAGATGCAGGATTTTGCCTCTTTTTCTAGAAGTTTGCTTCTCTGCTCCTTTTGGTGGATGTGCATGCACTTACATGTAATCCACCCTTGGTATCCGAGACTAGGAATCAAATGACCTTGATATTTTAGAGAAGGAGGAAGGCAGACAGTGGGTAGAACTGAATAAAAATACCAGCAGTATGCTTTCCCTGCTGCCCTTGGCAGACACAGTCATTTCCTCAGAGAGCTCCTAGTGCATTTAACTCATATCTCCATAATCATTGGTTGCCACCCGGTATTATGATTTCTGTTTACATATCTGATTTCCCCCAAAGCCTGGGAATTCTTAAAGTTAGAACGTGTCTTTTTTATTCATTCATTTTTTTATCATCAGTGACGTAGCTAAGCAGAAGTTAGGAAGCTGGTGCCTCAGGCTTTAACAAGGTCATTGTCGGAAGTATGGCACAGAAAGAAGGCTGAGGGGTACTGTCCATCAGATTCAATTCTGGGTAAAATTTCACTTGTGATAGTGTTTCCGGTTTAGAACCCAGTGGCTTAAACAAAATTTAGGAAACATGGAGCTTCTCTGGAAGAAAGCGATTTAGCTGATTAACGATCTGGAGACAGGGGCTAAAGGCACTGGATCGCCTCGATCCACAGAGGAAAAGACGGCAGCGGGAAGGGACTGGAAAGGGACGGGTTAGCACTATGCAGTGACTGAGGGAACACTGAGGCGCTCTCCACTTTGGCAGTTGCCCCCATTTTCCCTAAGAACAGACCAGAAGAACTAGCTTACGCAGCCACAGGCAGGAGTCATGGCTGACGGCAGCGGGCAGACAGGCGCTGAGACTTTGGGGACAACGGGCTGAATTATTTTCTGGGAATGAGACTCTTTGACTGAAAGCAGGTGGTTAAAGGATCTACACTGCCAGGGTCACCTCTCCCAGTTTTCCATAATTCCCGGGATATCTGGTAAGTTAAAACTTTGGAAAATAACCCAGCATCCTGTGGGTGAACTGGAAGCCTGGCCTCAACCCAAGAGAACAAAAAGGGCCCCGATTAGGTTTCCTTCTCATCTTCATCCAACCACTCTGACTCCCTTAACATAAAGAAAGAAAAGAAATGAGAGGCATGGGGTGGGGGGTATAAATCTGCAAAACAGCAAGACCCTCTTTACCCACATACGTCTCATCTTCGCCAAGACCTACAGGGAGGAGGCAAAGTGAAAAGCAACCCAGTGGAAGACAGCCTGGTGTGAAAGTCTCTTCCTCCTTAGCCTCAGCGTCAGGAGTAGCCGAGAAGTCAGGGAGCAGAACTGGAGAGAAAAACGCCTCCCCAGACGCCCGGGCCTCGGCTCTCTCAGTCCGCAGCCCAGAGGGAAACTGGTGGGGCGGATGGGAGTGGTGAGGGAGGAGGAGACAACTTTGAAAGCAATTTGTTTTGCAATGGGTCAAAATCAAGTTCAAAGGGGAAAAAAAATGTAATTTCCCTATGACATACAATACATCTGTAGGCCAAACAGAGGCTGCTTTGTTAGAAGCTTCTAGAAATCCTGCAGACAGCACTAGTCCACAGAAGTCAACAGAGTTAATTGTTTATGAGGTCCCCCTTGCTCTCTCTTAAAAACAAAAACCGTTTTATTTTCTTTCCTGATCCAAGGGAGCAGGCCCTAGGTGCTGGCTCTCCTTTCCCCTAAACGCTGCCAGTGGGGCCTGCGGCAGAAGCCCGGCCCCTGGCGCACCTGCGGACCCTGTGTCGCGGCCATAGCGAGCAGGGCAGGCCCCCAGCCATGAGGTCCAGCTGCGCTGCCTGATGGGCTATGTTCCATATCGCGTTCTTCCCCTTCATGTCCCTGGCTTAGGGCTTCCAATCTGACCAGATGCCCTGAGAGCTAAAAGTTCCAGGGGGCTGTTCCGAATGAATAGTGACATTCCCTTCACACCACAAAAATCTTCATGCTGGAAGGTCCTGTGAAACATGAGCCGTCAATCTGGCCATCCACTCTGCTGCCAAGAAGGCAGGACAGGTGCGGGCCCACCTATCCCATCAGAAAGAGCTGCCACAGTCCAGATGGAAATGTCTCGCTGCTTACCCGGGCACACTCCACTTTGGCACACTCTGCAGGCTGGCAGGTCACTCGGCCACGGTCACACATGCAGAACTCGCAGGCCAGGGCTGTCCACATTTCGTCCTGGTACCGCACAACCCCATCGTGCGAGCAGCTTCCAGCAGAAGACACACATTCCTCGCAGCACTGCCCGCGCCGCTGGGCCCTGCTCTGACCCTGAGGAGGCAGGGGGAGAATGGCGGGTGGGAGGCAGAAGTCAGGAGACAGGGAAATGCCGGAGCCAACAGAGGCAGAAGGACCAAAACCCAACACTGTGCTCTGCTGCTGCCCCGCCCACCCCCGACCCAAAGGGGCCCCAACCCTCCTCCCCAGGAGGCAGCCCTGTGTATCGTCACATGACATTCTGAACACGATGAGACTTTTGAGTCCCTCAAAGGACACGCAGGACTAAGGAATGCATTCCCTAAATGACCCAAAATGAAACTTGGAAAATCAAGCTCTCCAATACCTTTCCGCATCTCAGCGGAGGGCAGGCTTGTTTGTGACACCTGACCTGGCCCCGGTCACACAGACACGTGATGCAGGCGTTTTCGCTCCACTGCTCACCATGCTGAGGGATGAAAGGAAAAAGAAAGCAGAAAGTCAAATACCGCATGCATCTAACAGAGGCACAGACACGTAAGACTCCCAACTTCTAGTACGTTTTTTTAACTGAGCTATGTTGAATGTGCTCTTGAGAAATGGTAACATTTAGACAGAAACAGCTTCTACGAAAACAAATCAGTAAATGTCCAAAGAGAACTTTGGATTAAGTTTCGTTCTGCTGCATCCACTCCACGGATGTGCTGAGGGCCCCCTCTGTGCCCAGCACGCAGAGGCCCTGGGACACCGGGAGGGACGGGAGGACCCTGCTGCTGGCTGATCGGTGACCACTGCTCAGCTCTTCCTCTTTGCCAGGAGAGCGGGCTCTGGCTGCCACGCACTCACTTTCCCCGCCTGCCCTGCAGCAAGGGCACAGACACCATCCCAGGCCTTTTGGAGGGACCTCACAGGAAATGTGCTCGAGCGGTGGGGGTCAAAGACTCTCCCTGACTTAAACGGAGAAAAGCCCACCCCTCTCTCCTAGCTGTGCGGGGATGAGCTGCCTGCAGTCGATGAAGCCACCACGAGGACGTGAGGGGACAGGATGAAGGGAAAATGCCAACATGCTGAGCATGGCAGGTGGACAGACCCCTGAGACATCATTGGGACCTGAATTGATCAGCCCTGCTGCTGTCCTGCCTCTGGACTTCTGGGTATATGAGATAATAAATGTCATCTCTTCGGCCACTTTCAGAGTGAGTTTCTGTTACTTGCAGGCAAAAATGCCGTTGACAGACAGAAAGCCTCGCTCTTCAAAGAGAAATTAGTCTGGCACAATCCTGTCCGATAAAATGCAATGCCAGCTGCATTTATAGCTACTGTGTCAGACGGCGCAGATCTAGCACACACAAAAGTCCTTTCCCAATTAGCTATTTTCACTCAGCTTTCAAGATCCCTGTCTAGAATTCGTGAGACCCCCGCCCCCTTATTCTTAGTTCCAGATTCCCTACTGAGAGTCATAATCCTAATTCCCATTTAGTTTTTCTTAGAGTGGCTGGCAAGTGAGGGAAGTAGTTGAGTGTATTTTTTATATATTCTTTGCTTTTGAATAATGTAATCTTTCAGCTCAGCTGGGCGCTCCTAAGGCAGAACATTCCTTCATTCATTTGTTGAACTTGGCTTGAGTTGGTGCCTGCCCTGCGTCAGGCACAGTTATCCAGGTTCCCCGACAGCACCGTCAAGCTTACGGGTTCCACCAACAGCCTCCCACCTCCCTTCCCTCCTCCGCCACCACCGCCAGGTCTCCCTCAGCATAAGGGGGCGGGAGTCGGGCGGGGGATCGTCTCTGGGTATCCGTGCCTCAAATCCAACCAAAGCAGAGACATTCCGGAGCCTCAAAGCTAAGTGTAAACTGATGGAGACCAACGGTAGCCTCCTTTCCCTTCAGGACGTGTGAACGGCAAGTTCACCAGGGTTCACGAACCAGGAGCTGTTTGCCAGCACATTCCTTTATATTTCTAATCCCCTTCAACTTAATTTTTCATAAAGGCTTTCTGTGAAGAGAAGAAACAAGCCGTTTATGCACTGAGTTACTGATCCTGGCCAAGAGTCAGACGTGAGGGTGGGAGGTCCGTGGTTGAAGGGTGGAGGGCAGACGTGTGAGAACACGTGTCAGAACTCCTGCGTGGGTGCGTCGCGGTTACCTGGTACACCTGGCCAGCCGCGGAGCAGGACGGGGCAGAACACCGTGGGCAACATCTTCCAGGCACGCGGACGACAGTTTCATCCTTGATACCCAAAAAAGGAACAATCCATCAAAAAGAGATATTAATAAAATCCACGACAGTAGGAAATTTTATTCACAGCCAGCTAGATCATGTGCCTCAAGCACCGACCACAGCAGTTTCCTCTCATTTAGCATCTGTGAGTCACCTGGGGCTCCGATGAGAACGAGCACTTCCAAGGTCAGTGTGACCCTAAAGAAGTCTGCACATGCCTCAAGTCTTATCTCCTCTAAAAACAAATAAAAGCACAAATAATAATAAAAATAGTACTTGGTTTTTACTAGGTACTGTCCTACGTGCCTTTCATGCCCCTATGAAGCAGAGGCTCTTATCCTTGCTTTACGAATGAGACCAGTAAAGACCAAAGAGGTTGTGTAACTTCCCTGTGGTCACACAGGTGACTGATGACGGTCAATGGCTGGCACTGGCATTCAGACCATCAGCCATACTAACACTTGGGGACATTCACACTCCTGCTGCGTCGTCACCTCTAAACTCAAAAGTGAAGGCCTCCTTCTCATAAGCTACTTCACTATTCTTTTGCATCTTTATATAAATCCACGCGTTTATGCATGCATAGTCAGGAGGTCCTTAATGTGAAAAATTTTAACAAAACCAGTCGTATCTCTAGATATCTGGGAATGAGCCAGTGCAGAGCAATGTGGGTAACAGAGACTAAATGCCAAAGAACCCTCCCCAACTCCCCTAATCCCTACATTCTCACCTCCACCACCTCCACCCCACAGAGTATCAAACCATCTGTCTCTGTTACCCCAAGAAGAATTTTCACGGCAACAGTCTCGTTAATGCCAAAGAGTCAGCTTCTCGCTTTCACTTATCACAACAGCCTTCTTCAACGTCAGAAAAAAGTAGGGAAGTTAAAGCCAGGGGAAGGAGGGTGAGGCAAAGTTTCCATGACTAAGAAGTGGTAGATCGTACACAGATGATACCTTCTGAACAGTCATCTTCGCTGTCTCTTACAAGAAGCAGAAAATGAGATTTTGTTATCATAGTCGCTCTGGTACTCATTCTGAAAGAAGGAGAAGGCCCTGAACCTGGGAGGAAGGGGGTCTCATAACCTTAATTTTCCATGGAAAGCCCCAGTCGTACCTCAGTGATCCTTTAACCCAGACATGCAAGTCATATGAGATCAGTTGGATTCATGCATTACTACCTAACGGGGCTTTATTTCAAATGCTTGAACCACTGGAATTAAATTGACTACCGTTTTCTCTGCTGTAGGTTATTTTATTTCCTTATTATTCTATATGCAAAGTATTATGACCACTGACGTTTAAAAGAATATGTGAAAATTGGACTTGCATTGAAATCATTGAGCATTTCTTCACCTCAGACAGAACTCTTCAGCTTAATCAAATTTCAGCAGAGAAAGTAAAATAAAGGTATATCTGATGTCACACTATTCAGTAACTTTATTACACTAAACAAATGAACTAAGCCTTATACAGTGTTGGGCAAACAGGGAACAAATGTCATAATCATAAATCTTGAGCAGGCACAGAGCTAGTGTCGATCTACCTTACCCAACACGGAGTGGACCCAAGAGCAGCAGCAGAGTCGCGCGAGTGTGTGCAGGGAGAGAGGTGTTACCCGCATAGTGGCTGGTGCAAGGAAAATCATGCTTTCCAAATCTTATCGGCAACACCCTAACTATATACAGGTTAACAATGGAAAAGCACACAAATTTATTTAATATAAGTTTTACACGAACACAAGAGTCTTCATAAGGAAATAAGACCCAAAGAAACAATTAAACCTGAGCGTTTTCTAATAGCAGGTTTGCTGAAGAATGGGAGCCATGGAGAAACGTAACAGGGCCAAGAGTATGACTCAATGGTAATGAAAGAGAAATGCAGCAAGGCCTGCCCGTCCAGATTCCTCCGTGTCCCTGTGTATTCAGAGATAAGGATGCTCCTTTTGTCCTGATTTAGGGAGAGTGCCTCTCACAGGAGAGTCTTAGGACCTGCTTCAGGACAAGGTCTGAAAATCCTTCCTAGGTTTTATGACCTGCTTCAGGTGAGAAGCGGGTCGGGGGAGGTCATAGTGACCTTCCTGCTACTGCTGTTTGCTCAAATTCTTTCTGCTTAAAATATGCGACATGCCAAGGTGCTATATTTTGTGGTAGCATGTCCTGAACCCCATCAAAGAGAAAGAAATAACATTCTGAATATTCAGAGAAATAGCAGATTTCTGAACACTATTTACTATAGATCTGAAAGTGTTTAAAAGCCATTTTGCAAGTTGGATGCAGTGGCTCACACCTGTAATCTCAGCTACCACAGAGATTGAGGCAGTAGGATCCCTTGAGCCCAGGAGTTCAAGACCAGCCTGGGCAATGTAGCAGATCCCCATCTCCCCCGACCCCTCAAAAAAGCCATTTTGTGAATTCAGTAAGATGCAAGAATATGCAGTCTTTATTAAACAGAAGCAGGAAGCAATAAATAAGGAATAAACATTGGGATTTTTTAAAAAGTAGAAGAACCAATGATAGGAGAAATAAGAATTAAAAGAAAATTAAAGCAAATTTTTTAAATTAAAATCAATATTGGAGGTACTAAATACAAACTTAAGAAACTCTCCCCAGCAGAGGGAAGACCCAAAGTGAAAAATGGTGACAGAGAACATGATTATAAAGAGGGGAAGGAGAGGGGAGCAACCTAAGAGTCGTAGATGTTTCTGGAGAAATGAGAATAATTGGAACAGATATGATTCATCAAAGCCAGAACCGAAGGAAACATTTCAAAAACTGTAATATGGTCTGAAAGGGCTCCACAGTATCCTAGGTTAAATACACAAAAAGGATACCTCACCTAGAAATATCCCGAAAGATACCTGCATTATAAAGGTAGAGAGACATCCTGCAAGAGTGCACCCAAATAAAGTGAGCTGCGTGTAATAGAATAAAAAGCAGATGAACCTCAGACTTCTCCATGGCACTAAATTCTAGAATTCAATGGAAAGGTGTGTACAGGATTGGGATGGGAAGGGATTATAGTCCTTCCAAATTTTAAATCCCTCCAAATTGTCTTTCACGTATGAAGGCAACATGAAAATAATTCTCAAACACTTAGAAACTCAGAAGACTTACCAATCACCTATTTTTCTTGGAAAAATATCCAAGATGAAGTTCAAACTACTCCAATTAATCAGTATTAGGAATGGGGAGGAAAAAAACTAGTGGTAATAATTATCAAGAACAACTCTCATCAGACCATCTTAATGAGCCTCCCCAGTGGCTCTGTTCACAAGGCGTCTGCACGGAAGTTCAAAGCAGGCAATTTCAGTATGAATTTATATCCCTCCTTCAAAGAATAACCCTTATTTCAACATAAGGAATTTCTCCTTTTGTCAGAAATTATCACCAACTTCTAAAACATCATTATATTACTATGCAAACGAAATATCCACATTTGCCTGCCAAAGGACTGGAATGAAGCACCATCCCACACCCCCAAAAATCTATCATAGTCTCTTGGAATGGTGGAAATATGGGTGATTGTTTTCCTTTATGCTTATCTACATTTTCCAAACTTTCCTTAACAAGTACAAATTCCATTTGTAATTTAAAAAAATGCTTACATTAAAAAAAAGATGAAAATCTTTGAAGACAGGTTTAAAATTTTTCTAGAGTTCAAGCCTTGGAAATACACTTCTACTGAATTACTTGTGATTTCCTTATATTTAATGAACAAATGCATATAAAATGCTTGAAATTATGCTTCATAATGTTAGCAAATATTATAATTATGATTGTTATTATACACAATGTTACATAATTCATCATTTTGGGGGCAATAGAGCATAATGGTTAAAAGTGTGAGTCAGGTGTGGTCTCCTGAGGTTGTGAGAAAGAACTGCCTAGGTTAGAAGTGTTGACACCTCCTAACTATGGTAACTAAAACAAGTTATGTATCCTTTCTGAACCTCGGCTTTATCAGCTATAAAATGGAAATGATGATAACAGCTACTACTTCATAAGGCTGTTATGAGAATTACAAAGTACATATTAAACACCCAAAATGTGCTGGTGGTGACGGAGATGGCAGAAGCAGGGTGATAAGTTCCATCAATAGGGCTAATTATATAGCACACCTTTACATCATCAGAACATCCGACATTTCACAGTTATATTAAATCAAGAAAAATGGTTCTAAATGATCTGACAGTTGGGTTTCTAAAAAAAATGTGTCATGGCAAAAATATAGACTTAATGATACAAGAGCGATTAAAATCAATCTATTTCCAAGTCTTCAGAATGCCTGCAAATTAATTAGCTCTAAAGTATGGTACCGAATTACATCTTTTTACATTAATTATGTACATTGATGAAAACTATAGGTGAATGCTGTACATGAAGCTAGAATTTAATGTTTTCTAAGATGAGAAATAGTACTTTCAATTATTCCCAATATCTGGTCCCCTAATCTGCTGTGATTAAGTTTTTGAAGATATACAGCAGAAGATTCCCGAAGGAGTGTTCCCTCCAGTCCTCGTCCCTCCCTTCCTGTTACGGGTAATTGAGCAAACTGCTTAATTACTGCACAAGGGGACTAAACCCTGAAACGGGCCAAATCAAAATGCCCCAACACTAAAGCATCCTCCAAATGCATGAGCAGTAGAGCAAGACACCGTACGACTCTGCTGAGGAGCTCCTTTGTCATCTCAAATCAAGGACACGCCACGGTGATGAGCTGGGAGATGCGACGGGAGCAGTGTTTGGTTGGTGCAGATAACGCAATCGAGTCTTTCAGTTATTAACAGATATGCTTTCCCTTTATTTGGCATTTTGCATTTCTAGTCTAATTGCCTTTTGTCACCTTTAAAACTACTGCCCAATTGTCACTATATGCCATGTTATTGATTTTGTTTTATTTGACACAAAGTACTGCTCTGTATCATCTCAATGTTGGCTTCCAGCTTTTCCTTAGATCAAAAATGAGCTATTTTTCGACTGGAGGCAAACTCTTTCTGTAGTTATCTGTCCATTGCCTTGGCGCATCCATAGAAGCCTCTGGAAGAGTAGGAAACTATAAAATGCCATGTATACGACATTTATTTGCAGTTGATTTTCTCTTCCAAATCTGCGTGAAGACTCCAGTGTTTTGAAAATCAGATCCCCTTCAAGTGAAGAACAAGATCCCACTACCTTAAACATCCCCAGAGAAAATTCTTTGATAATTTGAATCATTACCCCGTAAGAATTAAATTATATACATTTGGATGATCATGTTCAAAGATATGCACGTCTTTAAAAAGCACCCTATATCTATGTATTGGAAAACAATAAGAAACCTGATCATATCACTAAATTTTCCAGATGTTCAGCTTGACATTTTAGAACATCTGCAATCAGAGCTGGAGCCTTCCTTGTGTGTACTCCCAGGGCTCAGTTTCATTATGTAACAATTAGCCCAAATGGCTGGCAATGAGACCTATCTGTAGGTGCCAAGGGTAAGAGAAGTGCTGCGGAGGTGGTCTCCAAAACCATAGGACAATCTGACAAAATCTCAGAAGAGACTCAAGTTCTTCAACAGTGAAGTTACAGCCTGCGAAGGATCCACCCTGAGGTTGTGTTCCTTACCTGGTTACAAAACAGAGGCTGGCACTGAGCTGTGAAGCACTGGGCAACCCCATTTCTGCACACACATTTGGCACACTGGCTCAACCGCCAGTCTTCCCCATCCTGAAACACACGGCCTTCATAGGAGCAGGGCTCTGGAAGGTCAAAGCAACATGGGTTACCGGGGGAATCGCGGTTGTGGATCCCAGGGCTGATGCACGGGCATGCGGGGTCAGGGCCAGTGCACAGGAGGAGGCCCCTGCTTGGGGGTTAATGCTCTGTAGTCGCTATCTTGAGATCTCTGGATTTGTGTTTTCTAAGTCAGTGGTCCCCAACCTTTTTGGCACCAGGGACTGGTTTCAAGCAAGACAATTTTTCCATGGACGGGGGCAGGGGGAGGGGATGGTGAGTGACAGCAAGTGGCTGTAAATACAGATGGAGCTTTGCTCTCGCTCATCTGCAACTCACCTCCTGCTGTGCAGCCCAGTTCCTAACAGGCCAGGGACCACCATCGGTCCGTGGCCCGGGGGTTGGGGACCGCAGTTACAGTCTGGTGGGGCTTGGAGCCTCCGCTCAGGCTCTGTCCCACCGGCTTCCAGCTGCCTGTTCCCCTCCTTCCCCTGCCCAGTGAAGGCTGCCACCCTCCACCCACAGTGGGGGCCTGGGTGCAGGTGCCAGGAGGGTGCATGTGGCCCTATGCACCAAGTCAAAGGGGGACCTAGGGGGCCTGTGAGGGCCTCCTCACCCCCAGGCCCAAGGGAGGACAACAATAAATAGCAAATAAAAACATGACAGGTTAGGAGAGCAAGACCACAGAGGCAAACAAAAAGCTTCCTCTCCCTTGCTTTTTAATGAGGGACCCTACATTTTCACAAATGACGTGCTTGGCTCCTGCCGATCCTCCAGTCTCTGCAGGCAAAATACTTCCGATATGTCATTGTCATGGAGAGAAAGCCTCTTGAAACCTAAGAAAGAATCCTACAAATTCCCCAGGCCACCTCTAACTCTGTTCTTTCAAGTGTTTTCACTTGCAGAGTTGATTATTCAGCCCCAAAGTATCTGCTGCTCCTTTTCTGGTGGGTGACATCTGAAATGCATGAGGCAAGCTCTCTACTTTTATCATTTCCTGAGCATACTTTTTAATCCCTGGAATGGTTTCCCGGGGTAAAGGATTGCCAGGATTGGAATAACTGGGGATAAGAATGAACTGGGGTCTTTTTAAAGGGAAAAAGCAAGAATAGAGCGTAGCTTCCAGGTGCTAGTAAATAAAAGAAGTATTCAGCTATTGTATGTCAGGAGAGCACATAATGCAGCAATGACAAAATTCCACACTTCGCACAAGCGAGTGTGGATTCCAAGAAGAGGGGCTGTAATGTGCCCCTGGTTTGCTGAACAAAAGCTAGTTCCCTCCGTTTGCAGACAGGCATCATCTCTTCAGTGAGGAAGCAATGAAGACAAGTGAAAGACCTCCTTCCTGCTGTGTGTGCCTTGGAGAAAGACATGATGTCATCTCAAAGACCAGCCAACACAATTACTGCTAGCGATACTGTGTGGGGAGCTTTTTCCTTTCTATCTACTTAGTGGGCAGGAGGAACCACCTTGGCCTTATGGAACCATATCAAAGGATTTTTCCCTACTCCCTTCCCACTCAGAGCTGTGAATGCAGAGACATGCATCTGGCCAAAACAAAAATAAATAAATCAGAGACTTGCAGAATCTGAAGTCTGGAAGGGAGCTTAAAGATTTGTTCCAGTCTCACTCTCTGAAACGTTGCTCCTTGCCGAGTGCAATTCCTCATCTTGGTTCTAATAAGGAAGGGGTTAGGGATCATTCAACCACACTGAGCAAGAAAGAGAAGCGTTGGGGCGTCAACATGTGAACCTCACAGGCAAAGAGGGAACCTTTCCACAAGCTCATACTCACTCCCAGGGCCCACACAGACAGGGCAGCAGCTTCCTTCAGGGATGAACTCCAGCTCCCGGGGTCCACACGACAGCAGTGGGCACGGCTGCGGGGTGCACCGGACTTCCCCGTGAGTGCACGAACACACACTACACGGGAAAGAGGCCCACTCAGTTCCATGCTGTGTGTCAGGGAGAAAAAAGAAAAAGATCAGTGACAGAATACAGGCTTTCATTCAGCCAAAAAGAAACAACCTGTTCTTATACAAACTAAGGTTGGAACTCAGGAAAGATGGAATAAGGCTCTGAGCTTGCAAGGTTGAGACCAGGATTTGCAATGTTTCAAGTCAGGGACCAATTTATAAATCGACTTTTCTTT
>RJWJ010021719.1:0-27585 GCA_004363605.1 Indri indri | reverse complement strand
TAGAGATTACATACTGTTATATACTCATATCTTGGTCAACCGTTTTGAAACACATTGTTACTTCTGATGCTTCTTGGAGATTAACCCTAGTCCTATGTAAAATTCTACCAACTTGTCTCCATTTCACTGATCAATCACTAACAGTAAGAGAAAGCAGTAGCTGGGAATCCAGATCTAAGGAAAGAAGAAAAAAAAAAAAAAGAAAAAAAGAGAAAGCAGTAGGGTTTTACACTTTAACTAGTCAGTTTTGTTGTGTGTTCTGTTGATTGAAGTGGTGGAAATAGTATATGTTCCTTCTTTCAGCAAGGAAATTACACCTCAGGCTATTGGAAAAGAACTATTCATTATTAAATTCATTCTTGTCCTAAAGCAGTTACAATGGGAATATATTTCCTTATTTAATTCTTATCTTGGACAAAAGACGTTTAATTTTCTATAGAGACAGTTGCTAAATGTATGACCTGTGCATTGTCATAGTTGTAATCTCAGCCATGAACTCAGATTTGTCACTACCATTCAATAATGATTAGAGCTAAGGCATTATACAACAGATCACTCAAGTGAAAGGGGGATAAATGCCAGCTCTGTCTTCCTTCAGAATGTAAAAAGGCTCCTGCAGAACCCCAAAGTGACAGAGTTTGATGCTGCCCGCCTGGTGATGCTTTATGCTTTACATTATGAGCGACACAGCAGCAATAGCCTGCCAGGACTAATGATGGACCTCAGGAATAAAGGTGTTTCTGAGAAGTATCGAAAGGTAACTGAATTTACATATTAAACCCACCAACCAAGTGGGAACCAACTCTATTATTATAGTCTTAGCTCTAACAGATGTTAAATTATACTCTTTTTATTTACAGAAATATGTAATTCTTTCTTCTTATGTCTTCATTTCCTTAATAAAGCTATTTTCTTATGAAATGAACTTCCTGATCCCTAAGCAATAAAAGTTGCTTTTCTTTTTTTTATAGCTCGTGTCTGCAGTTGTTGAATATGGTGGTAAACGAGTCAGAGGAAGTGACCTCTTCAGCCCCAAAGATGCTGTGGCTATCACTAAACAGTTCCTCAAAGGATTGAAGGTATAGACATCTCCACTATACTTTCCTAAGTGAGAAACAGTTGAAGCCCCTGAGAGTGAATGAATATGATCTTCAAAGTATCTTCAAGATTGCTGCTGATTTAGTACTATATCAATTAAATGAAATTAAAGCAGACATCCTCTTGAAAGCTGTTTCTTCTAGTGCTTTCTATATTGGAGTGGTATCAGCATTGGACCAAATAGCTGAGCAGAAAATGACTGGAGATATTTCTAGGAAATACTCAAGAGTCAAACGACAAACAATTCTTTTACTCCATTTGTTTATAATTTAAAATTTGGTAGGCAGTTTCTCTTTGAAGGAAATTAAAGATGAAGCAAACATTTGTTGATCTTTTAAAAATACTAACCTGTTTTCTTAAAATAGTCAAAAATTAATTTTAATCTGCTACCCTTTCTTATGCTTCCTGAAGTTTTTCTGTTTTCCTGGGTGTTTCCAATCTCCTTTTATATATGATCTTTTCCTTTTATTTATCTACCTGTCACTTAACATTTCCACAAAAGAATGAGAATTGGTGAAGACAATGATTTCTTCAGTGAAGACAAAGGATTTAAGCAATTCCATTTTTAAAATTCCTTTACAATAGCTAACCCTAAATTACAGAGTATTTTTATTGAGATTTTTCTGATGGATTAAAATAATTTTTAAAATTCCTATTGAATCTATCTCATGAAATCACTATTGAGTATATATCCTTTTCTAATATGAGTACTATTAACTGTTATATTGTTAGTTTCCCAAATGTGACATAAGAACCATTTTCCCCTGTTTTAGGGAGTAGAAAATGTATATACACAGCATCAACCTTTCCTCCATGAGACCCTGGATCATCTCATCAAAGGAAAGCTTAAAGAAAACCTATATCCTTATCTAGGCCCGAGCACACTCAGAGACAGGTAAGGTAACAAAGATACTAATAATAATAAAACCTGCAACACTGAGCAAATAGGAAATTTAGAGTAATGTTAGGGATTAAAGCTGAGGTTATTTCATTCTGCTCCTCCTTCCTCTGTTGTTTCAGTTTTAAGATTCTTTTGGTTTTCATATATCGACATTAGATATGAATTCTCCTGCTAATAAGCCTGAAACATTTATTTGTTTTGTACTAAAGAGACAGTGTTTTAGAGGGCTCTAAATCCTCATATTCTGTATTTTAGTATCAGACCGGTTTACTTATGCCATTTAAGGTTCAGTTCAAAGGCATTTGGAGTTTCAAACATTAAAGCCAAAAATAGATTTGCTGCTTGATTGGCATCCAGAGCAGGTTGTTACTATTTGGGGTGAGGACTGGACTTTGCCAAATGTGGCCAACACACAAACTGAGAGACCTATTTAATAAAGGCCATTTGTTACACAAGGGAAAAGGATGGCTTTCTTTTCTAGTATTAACAAAAGGAAGCAATTAGTTATCATATTAATCTAGTGGTTAGTTAATTTCAATAAAAACAAACTTGTCCAGAACTACTTACTTAGGCCAACTTGAAATTTGAAATACTATATGCACAAATTCTACCTAGTTAAAAATTATATTCCTATATTTTTTTTTATTTGGACCACATGTTATAAAGGGCCTAACATATGTATATGCAGTTGAATCCTATTGGATAGATTAGTGTGAAAATTTTACTGTTGGTATAATTCTATTATTTCAGCTAATAATAATCTAAGAGCCATGGAAGTATAGTGTTTTATAAATATAACAAATTTCTGAAAGGAGAAAATATTTTGAGGTACATGGATGACTTTTTTATATGATAAAGTATATTTTTTCACTTTGTCCCTTTAAAAAAAAATCTCTGTAATTTGATAAGGAACAGAAAAAAATCATCTTTTAAAAATATAAGGTTGAAAGGCAGAATTTAACATCTGGTGTTAAATTCAGAGAGTACACTCATTCAGATAAAATGTTTAAGGACCTTGGCATTAGGATTCAGAAATGTCAGCTAAGTGAGAAGAATAAAAACCAGCCCAAAGTTATTCAACTATCTGAGAGGCTTTTTGAAAAACATGTTGAGCCCTCTAATTAATGTGATAAAAGTAAAAACATTAATTTGCTTATGAATTTCGTATAAGAATTACTGAACAAGAAATTACTTATTGCTGAAGGGAAACCATAGGCCACCAGAAGAATATATTGTATATGATTAGTGCACAACAGACCTTTCTAATTTGTGTGATTCATTTGCAAAGCTCAAAATGATGCATTTCCAACAAAATGTATATTTATCAGTTGTCAGCATCTGTTGGCATTTGTTACTATAACCGAAATATGCATATCGTTGATAATTCAATCGCTTCATCCTTTTACACAACAGATGTTTATTGAAGACCTTCAATATGCCAAGAACTGTTGTAGATGCTAGAGATATAAAAGTGACAGGAAAGAAAAGGTACCTGCCCTCAAGGAACTTACGTGAAGGACACATAGAGTAAATAAGTGAGCAAACAAAGAATATAATTTGAAGAGATAGTGCTATAAAGCAAATAAATAGGGTAATAAGCTGCAAATAACTATGCTGGTGGAGAGGACTACTTTTGATAGAGAAAGGATCTCTTTGAGGAGATGAAATTAAAGATGAGCTTTGAATTTTAAGAAAGAGCCAATCACACAATGATTAAGAGAAAAAGCACCCCAAGCAGAGGAAACACCAGAGCAAAGGCCTTGAGGAAAGAGAGAATTTGGCAAGCTCATGGAACAGAAAGAAGCCCCATGTGGCTGGAGCACAATGAGAAAGGAGGATATAAAAGGTTGAAAAGATAAGCAGGGCTGGATCACATAGGGCCTTACAGGCCCTAGTAAGGAGTGTGTGTGTGTGTGCGTCTGTGTGTTGTGTGTGTTTTCATTTAAAATGTCATAGCAAGCCATTGAAGAGTTAAGCATATAAGCGACATAAACTGAGTTATGTTTAAAAGAGTGGATTATTGAAGGCAAAAATAGAAGCAGGGAGACTACTGAGGAGGTAGCTGCAACAGTCCAGGAGAGAAAGTGGTTTGGATAGGAGGCTGATAGAGAAGGTAGAATCAATAGATTTATTTAATAGAGTACGTTGATGGAACAAGGGTAAGAGAGAAGTCAAGGATAACTCTTAGGTTTTGAGGAAAAATAATGAGTTTTGTTGTTAAGTTGGAGATGCCTATTAGATAACCAAGTGGAAATGTCATATACTAAATTAGGAGTTGACAAGACATTAGTGTCGGCCGGGTGTTGTGGCTCACACCTGTAATCCTAGCACTCTGGGAGGCCGAGGCAGGTGAATTGTTTGAGCTCAGGAGTTCAAGACCAGCCTGAGCAAGAGCGAGACCCCGTCTCTACTAAAATTAGAGAAAGAAATTAGCTAGACAACTAAAAATATATAGAAAAAAGTAGCCGGGCATGGTGGTGCATGCTTGTAGTCCCAGCTGCTCGGGAGGCTGAGGCAGGAGGATCGTTTGAGCCCAGGAGTTTGAGGTTGCTGTGAGCTAGGCTGATGCCACAGCACTCTAGCCCAGGCAACAGAGTGAGACTCTGTCTCAAAAAAAAGAAAAAAGATATTAGTGGCATTTAAAGCCATGAGACTAAATAAGATCACTTAAGGAGAAAGCATAGAAAAGGGAAAAGAAGAGAGCCCAGGACCAAACATTGAGTAGAGAATAAGGAGCCAGCAATGCACACTGAGGAGGAAGTAGAAATGTAGGAGAAAAAACAGGAAAGCCTGGTGTCATGATGGCCAACAAGTGGATGGTAAACCATCCAGTCTTCTGAGAGGTAAAGAAGGCGAATAAAATAAAGAATCCATCAGATTTCACAACACAAAGGTCTTTGATGGTATTCTACCCAGTTTCAGTGAGGCTGGCAGCCAAATTAGAGAGGATTACAGGATATAAGATAAAATGGAGACAGCATATATATATAACACTTTCTAAGAAGTTTTGCATAAAGGGGACGCAGAAATGGGATGGTATCTAGAAGAGACTGTGAGCTCAGAGGAAAGAGAGATTCAAGAGCATATTTGTAATCCGATGAGAATTATCCAGTAAAGAAGGAAAAATAGATAATGCAGAAGAGAAAGAGGAGGAGCTGTGAAAGTGAAGTCCTTAGGGCATGCGGAGGACGGGGCTTGCCTTCGATAGAAGCAGAGGTACTTCTTATACTTTAACAGGAGAGAAAACAATATACGTAGATACAATAGGTTTATAGTTTTGATGGTGAGAACATGGGGGGCTATCATGTCTAATTTTCTCAGTAAAATACGATGCCAAATTATCAGCTAAAGTAAGGGCTAAAAAGAGAAAACATTGTGAAATTGTCATCTCCTAGGCTAGGAATCAAATTTGCTAGGGAAATGTAAGTCGGACTTCTAGGCAAGGTTGAGTACCCTTTTGAATTTTATGGTCATTAGTTTAAAATACAGCCAGTAAGCCCAGTTGTGTGGTTTTTTTCCAGCAACTTTTAGCCCTTCTGGATTAAATGTGGAAAAGGCGTTTAGTTGGGTCCAATCAAGATTTTGGGAAATGAAAACAGGAAGAGGGTATTGGATAGTGAAAAAAGTATTTGCGAATGAATTGAAGGTTGGGTGAGGTCAAAGAATTATTTCAGAAGGGTATTAGTGTAGGTGAATTAGAAGTTAAGAGCGGGTTACTGGAGAAAGAGATCTTGAATTCAAGATTTCATAGGTAATGCAGATACTTATAATGAAGAAGTATAGGTTATAATCGTGGATATGGGTTGTTTTGGCGGTGGAAGAAAAGGTTGGTGTGGGGTGAGGTGACCGGTGACCAGGATGTTAGATGAGTAATCTATACATGTTAAAGTCACTAAAAATCTTGAAGAAAGAGAGAGTAAAAAGGAGGACAGTAAGCCTGAGCTAAAGTCTTCAGGGAATAAGAATGACCAGGAAAGGAGGTCAGGAGAAAACAGTGCAACTACATTATGAGCTTCTAAAATAGTAGAAATTTTGAAAGAAAAAGGCAGAGAAATGGTTACAAAACTACATTGGGGGTTGAGGGGAGAGAAGATATCTGTGCGCCTCCTGGCCCTGCTTAACAGAAGGGAGATGTAGAGGACTTGAAAGACTCCTACTTAACAATTCTACTTTTAAAAATTTACCATATAGATATTCTTGCACAAATACACGAAGATATTTAAATAAGGGTGTTCACTGAAACATTATTTGTAATGGCAAAATACTGGAAACAAGCTAAATATCCACCAATAGAGGACTGGTTACCTAAATTGCAGTATAATACTGTACATTCTTTTTTTAAAAAAATGGCATTATTCTTCAGAGGGTAATATGCAAAGCTTTGTAAGATATCTTGGTTAGAAATGCAAGATGCTATAATATCCCTCGATAAAAAGCTGTATAAGCATGAATGTGACTACATACATGTTATATAAATATGTGCTTGACTATACATATATACATAATATGTATAATATACATATATACATAATATGTATAAAATACATATACAAGCACATATATGTATGTATACAGTAACTATTTCTGAAAGAATAAACAAGAAATTCCTAAAAGTTGTTAGCTGTGGATATTGAGACAGTAGTTAGTTGTATACATATATGTCCTTCCCATTAGTTATTGTATTAGGTATTTTAATCTTGAAGTAAGAATTATATTTTGTTAATTTGGGGGGGTTTTGACAACATTTAACACAGTCCTTTACAAACAGTAGGTGTTAAATAGATGTTTGTTAAATTATGTAGGTATCTATAATAGTTGATATGCCAAAATTTGCAACTGGAAAATTTAATCCAGTAAATTTAATTGATGCCACAGAAAATTTAGATTTTTACAGTTTGTGAGCAACCCTATGCAGTATTTTGGCTCTGCATTCATTTGGCACCACTCTCAGCTCTAGCTGCTTTCTTTGTCCTGGATCTTCACTTGGAGAAGAGCCATTTATTTTAGTCATCTTTGTGATAGTTTAAGTCTCAAATAGAACTTCTTGGTTTTATTGTTGTTGTAATATTAGAAAGCATCAAACTAAATGTGGCAAGAACACAACTTTGCAAAACCAGAGCACTTATAGAACTTTTTTAGCCCTTAGCTATTAAATTAGTGGTTAACCTGTTTGGCAGCATAGCTATATCCACAAACTGGGTTTGATCTTTCTCCTGAAGTTGAATATCCACATATCTTATTTTTCAGGCTAATTTTTTTTCCTCACTTCAAAATTGCTTTTTGTCTCTGATTAAAAAAAAAAAAAGGAATTTTTTTGTTTGGTGAGAAAATGGAGCTGTATGATCTTACATTCCAGAATCAGTCAATTCAAAAAGGAAATACTTTTCACATTTACACAAATGTAGTAGAATCTTGTTGCAGCAGGTTACTTTTGTTTCTATAAAGCAGCATTTCTTTTTCATTGGCCTTTTTTTCCTGTAGTAAATATTAATGAGGACTTTATCACCTATAAGTATATTTAAAAATGTGAATTTTGCCATAAATATGATATCAACAGACTATTAATAGATAAAATGTTGTCATTTTAAAGTTTGTTTTCCATCTAACTTATCCAGTTAGAAATAATGATTTCCAGAAATCCTATATGTGAAAATTTTTGTTTATTCTTCTAACAAACTAAGATACAAATTTGTTATCCTTATATATACAGCATAAACTGGCTGCTGTTTTCTAATGTTTGCTGTCTGCATTAATCAATGCTTTGGGTTGCTATGGTGAATTACAGAGCACAGGAAGATGTGCACAAAGATTTGAACTTGTGTATTCCACGTAGGTTCACCATCACATTAAGAAGATTTGCTGTGTATTTTTACCATTGGCCTCATCAGAACATCTACTTTTAAAATTCACTGGGGAAAGGAATGAAAAGGAAAAATGTCAGCCATATTGTAAAATAATTTTTTTCATAGATGTTCTTCCTTAAGCCAGTTCTTCCTTAAGTAATAGGAGGTGCAGGAAAATATTTATTAATGTTTTCATAACCAAATTCAACATAGTCATCTTTGTTAGGTATGCAATTGAGCCAAGCTCTTAGAGCCTATCCCTGTATCTAGATTTTGTCCTTTTATTTATATAACCTACACCCACAGTTTACCATCCCTGACATTTCCTTTCCTCTCCAGTAATACAAAAATACCCTGGCACCCTGAAATTATCAGACTAAAGGCCAGTGTTCTCTGGCTATGCTAAAAGCTTGCTTGAGTTTATTCCTTCTCAGTTCTTGCCTTTCTTTGCCATAAGAGACAGATGTACTCTCAAGGCAGGGATGGTGAGAGGGTAGCTATGGAGAAGCAACATCATTTTCCAGTATCATTATCCTCATTTGTCTGCTCAGCAGCTTTTTAAATTGATTTATCAGATCAAGAGCTCAAAACAGAAGTTTATTGTCTGATGTCTCTCATCAGTCACCAAGATGGTCACTGTACCCCTGCAAAGGAAAACCCCCTGCCCTACTTCTTAATAAAATAATCTGTGCAATTCATGAGTATTTACTTACTCATAAACTACAAGATAAACTGCATAACAGGCCTCAGAATAGAATTGTCCCTCACCATAAGGAACATTGTATATAGAATCTTACTGTAAAAAAAAAAAAAAACCTCATTTTTTCTGTGAATATAATGTCTTTTCAGCCTTGAGTATTTCATTATTTCTGAACACTTTAACTGCCTTTTATTTTCCTGCTTTCCACATAGTCTGACCCCCAAATAGTTACAACACTGACCTAACTATTGTTAGAGTTCTCTCTGTCTCTTGATGGCACATTCTTAGAACATTGGATTTTTTTCCCCACAGAACTCATTTTTTACATCCTTAATGAATATTAAAGCAGTGGTGACTACACTTGGAAAGCCTTTATTATCTCAGATCATTGGTACTTCTAGAACCAATATGGGGGAAGAATTAAGAATTTACATCCATAAAAATTTAATGTTAAAAAGATACCTATTTCTGTATATCCATGAGAGTAATACTGTGAGTATTACTTATAAGTTGTATAAGTTTTTAAAATTACAGCCACTGTAGCTATTCCATCCCCCTTCTCATCAAATATATTCCTAAAGATCCTGACAAGAACTGAACTTGAGTTTTAGCTGTTCATATTCATTCATTTCCTTTTTCTTTCTGTAGAACTGTTAGTAAAAATTGAAACAACACATGTCTGTTGGAGAAAAAGAAGAGAACCTGTATTTTGCCTAAATATTCAGTCCCTGCATAATTGAGAAGTTATCATATTTGGTAGAAAAATATTAGTATCATAATCATACAACCCTTCCTAAGCAAATGACTTTTCTCAGCAAGAAAAAACTGGCCAGTAACTGAAGGGGAAGACTTCAAGAAAGAACACTTGGTAGTGTAGAACATTTCAGCGATTCATGGGGACTGGTAATACTTTCCTACAGGTTTATGAAAAACCTCTTTTTCTGCAGCCTAAAGCACCAGATTAATATTGAATTAATAACTTAGTCTCAGGCTTGTATCTACTTCTGTGTACTACTAGAGGAAACCATGCAAATTATAGATTGGTGCCACTACAAATTCATTGTTTATAACCTTACTTGGGCCTTCAGGGATACTGAGCCAAACTTTTATGTATCCTTAGTTCTCTCTCTTTGTCTCATTCTCCACATCAGTTTTGAATGTTTTCCGTTCTCTCCAAGTCACATAGCTCATCCCAGTGTTTCCTACTTCACAGAGAAAAAAATTGAGTCTGTCAAACATTAACTCCCTCAACGTCCAGCCCCATACTTATTAATATAAACTTATTTGCATATACCCACCTCTACGGCCTTCCTTCATTCCAAGTGAAATACATCCTTTTTCCTGTTTAGAACTAATCTCCCTACCAGCACTCTTGTTTAGACTCCTACCATGTCTTCAGAAGTCTTTCTCTGTTGATTATTTGCTTCTCTCTCTCTCCCCGTCCCCCTCCCTCCCTCTCCTTGATTTTCTCTCTCTCCCTTCCCCTCTCCCCTTCTCTTTCTTCCACCCCTGCCTGACTCCCTCCCTCCCCCATATATTTTCAGCTGCTTCTTTACCGACTGCTTTCCTACAGGCTGTAAGCATACACAGGCTTCCCTAGTTAAACAAATAATAAATTTAAAGCCCTTGAGCCTGACTTCTCCTCCAAACTGTGTGCTTCCTTTCACAGCCAAGCATCTTGGATAGAGAAGCCCACAGTCACTGTCTTCACTTCTCAGCTCTTCAACCCACATACCCTGGCTCCTTAGTCCACTACCACACACTGAAACTTTTCTTGCTCTCACTGGTAAATCCAGTGGACTCTTTCAATTCTCACCTTATTTATCCCACTACTGCATTTAACACTGTTAACCATTCTTTTCTTCTTAAAACTCACTTGTCCCTTGGCTTCCTTCTTTTGGTTCTCCTCCTACCTTTCTGAAAATGTCCTTCTCAGTTGCTTTGCTGGCTGTTCTTCTTGCTTATTCTGAAGATGTTAGGGACTCACCCAAAATTCTGTCTTTTGGTTCTCCTCTCATTCTATAGGATCTCCCTAGGGAAAACTCTTCCATTCCCATGGCTTCAGTTACCACCTATATTCAGGGAAAGCACCAGGCCTGAAAATCCAGATGTCTAGTAGGCATCTCCATTAGGATATTCCACAGGTATCTAACAAACAACATGTTTTTTCCTTACTCTCAGTAAATCAGTCTTTCTTTCTTCTCAGACCTAAGCTACTACACCTAGTCACCAAAACCAGAAAACTTAAAAGTTATCATGAACTCCTTCTTTACCCTCATCCTCCACTTTCAGTCATTGACCAAATACTGAAGGGTCTATATTTTTTGTGTCTTCTATATCTTCTGTTGAGTTTCTGCTTCCTCAACTGTGATTTTTGTCTTGCAAAATTGTAAGCAAAGTGCCTGATAAATGGTAGGTACTCAGTAAATGGTTACTGTTGGCACATGGTCCTTTGAGGAACAGAAAAAAGAATGATGTTCACTCATTCAATCATTTGTTGCACAAATATTTATTAACTACTCACTGTGTGTTAGGTGCTACTCTAGGATTGGAGATTCAGCAATGAGCAACCAAAAGAAAACCAAAATCCCTAACCTCATAAAGTTTATTTTCTAGTGATATGTGTAACTAGAGAATGAGAGAACAGATTGTAACAGAGGACAAGTCTGGAAAGATAGACTAAGGGCTAGTTGAGAAAGACATTAACTACTATTAACTAAACATTGCTCCAACTGCCTTTATCTTTTGTCAGAGAAAGGGCACGATCAGATCTGTATTTTTGGAAGATAAAAGTAGCTGACAAATGAAGTACAAATAAGTCATTACTGTGATAGGACTCTGGCAACCAGGCAGGGGAAACTGAGTAAACAGATGGAGTCAAGCTAGTCCAGAGACAAAACTGGCACATATCAGTGGCCAACTGAGTAAGGCTAGGAGAAGAAGGAAAAATAAAAGATGTGTCAAAGTTTCTGACTTTGGTGTTGGGTATGATTGGATAGATTGTGCCCATAGTAGGCTGAATAATGCAACCCGCCCCCCCGCCAAGATGTTCACACTCTAATTCCTGGAACCTATAAGTATGTTACCTTACTTGGCAAAGAGAGTTTGCAAATGTGATTAAGGGTATGGAGCTTGAGATGGGGAGATTATCCAGGTGGACCCAATCTAATCACAAGTCCACAAAATCGGAGAGCCTTTCCTAACTGTTATCAGAGAGAGAAGTGACAACAGCAGGGTAAGAGACAAGAAACACTGCTGGCTTTAAAGATGGAGGAAGGAGGCCACAGCCAAGGGATGCAGGCAGCCTTTAGAAGCTGGAAAAGTCGAGGAAATAGAGTCCACCCTAGAGCTTCCAAAAGGAACACAGCCCTGCTGACACCTTGGTTTTAGTACAGTTGAGACCCATGGCAGACTTTTGACCTCCAGAACTATGAGGTAATAAATTTGTATTGTTGAAGCCACTGTTTGTAGTCATTTGTTTCAGCAGCAATAGAAAACTAATACAGTACCATAGATCAAAATAGGGAATGTAAGAAGTCTGTGGTGTACAGATATGTGGATCTGGAACCAAGGATGAAGATTAAGCCTAAAGATAAAGGTTTGGTGTCATGAGAGCATGATTGTTCAATCTAGATAAAATATGCAGAATTTTTTAAAATGAGGATCAAAACAGGATGTTCAGAATAACTCATAAATTGGATAAAGAAAAAGCATTTTTTTAAAAAGACTATTCTACCAAACTTGCTGTCACCATAATCATCAATGACCTCTATTGATAAATCCAGTGGACACTTTTCAGCCCTAATGTTATTTGACCTATCTATAGTTTTAAAGACTGTATTAATTTCCTGTTCCTTGAAATACTTGGCTACCATAGCACCATATTCTTCTGGTTTTATTGTTACCTTCTGTTCTCTGGCTGTTCCTTCTTTGTCTCCTTTGAGATTACCTGTCCCTTCATTTCTTCAATGTTGGAGTTCACTAGGTTCCATCCTTGTCCTTTTTTCTCATGCTATACCTTCTTCCAAACTTCACATGCTGATGATACACAGATGTGTGTCTGTAGTTCAAATTTGTATTAGACAGATCATAATAAGAAGCCATGATGAGTTAACACTTTTTCACTTATCAGTTTAGAAGGACCAAAAGCCTTGATAATACACAGTGCTGTTAAGGATATGGAGAAACAAGCACTTTCCTGAACTGCTGCTGGGATGACATCCGTGAAGCAACTTGGCAATATGTATAAAAGTTTTAAATTCACAGTATATCCAAGATGTGGGCAAGGGGAAGAATGGTGTATATAAAATGCTTTCATTTGTGTTTAAATGTATACACACACACCACACATAGATACTATCTCTGAAAGGATACATAAGAGACAAATAACAGTGTTTTTCCTCTAGAAAGGGGGGAAGAGTGGCAGGGGGTAGGTACCTGGGGGAGGACTGAAGTGAGAGGGAAACTTACTTTTTTAGTATATCTTTTTGTATTTTATAGTATGCACATGCATTTATCTAGTCAAAACAGTGTTTTCTTAAATTGCAAAAAATTGTTGTAGAACATATAGCAGTATGTAACTCTTAAAGAATGTGGGCTAGATATATTGTTTTAGTGAGTAGTCTTTTCTTTTTCTTTTTTTTTTCCTTCTTTCCCACCCTCTTAAGAATGTCTATGGTGGGTAGTCTTAAATGAAGCTTATTTTGTCTTAAAAAGTAAATTTAGCATTTCAAATATATGATTTTTTAAGTTCCAAGTCCACATAGAAATGTCATAATTGACTCTCTACCTAATTAATTGCAAAATAACAACTTGTTCATCATTGGGAGCTTATATACATTTCATTAGGGAATCTCTGCAATTCAGAGACTATCTGAACATTTAAAAATAGCCACAATAGCTGATTCTGTTTCCATGAAGTCCCACAAGAACAAATATTCTCTCAATTAATTCCTTCAAGGTATTTTAGAAAAAGACAGACAAATAGAAGGAAATGTTGGGGGTTTTTTTTCATGATTTATACATATGCATATATATATTCCTTGATTAAACATGGTTCTGTTTAGTTTTGTGCCATAACCTCCAAGATGGATGCTTCTGCTTGATGTAGTTTTAAATAGTGTCCAATGAGTGATTTAACAAAACTAGTTGCCTACTAAGATTAAGTAATTTTATCTTCTTTTGATGGCGTGAGAAAAGAAAAACAAGACAAACTTCAACAGTTTTGAAAATAATATCTCCTTCTTCTTGATATTTAGAGAAGGCGTGATAGGAAGAACACTCACTTTTGTAATGAGGCCATTTTGATAAAGATTGAAACATAGTAAAAGCTACACAGGGCTACCTAAATGAAGCTAGTGGCTAAGCTGATGTGTCAGCATGTCCCAGTATCAAAACCACTCCCACAGTTTTTTTGTTTGTTTCTATGGTCCATGGTTTCTCTCTCTCTCTTTTTTTGGTCTTACCAAAGGATTTAGTGCAAAGATTTTCAGAAGAGGTAGAGTTCCTAGGAGCTTTAATTTATATGTCCCACTCTTTTTTTATACTCAAAATAGTAAATATTTCTATTTCTCATGTTATGGGGGCATCCAAATATACCAATACTTTCCAAAATGCTGTACTAGATATTTGACAAAGGGCTTATACATGAAGGAGATGTGTAACACAAGCACAAAATACTGCTGTCTTGATATCATGTCACAGTGAGGCTCTCTGCAGCCTCTTGAATATAGAAGAATGTTTTCTACATTTGATTCCAGCAAACACTATTTTGCTATTCTGAAATCCACAGCACAGAAATTATAAGACATCCGCTCATATACAGAAAGCAAATCACTATTCAGCATTTCCTGCTCTGTTTCCTGCCAATTTCAGATAATTAAAACTTTTTTTAAACCTTTTTTCTATTCTGCTTTAATTCTGCTTCCTCCACCAAAAAAGAAAGATTTAGAAATTAAAACTCTGTGTATATAATAATAACAAGTCTTGCCCTTTTTTTTCCTTATCCTATGATAATATTTCTTTCTTCATCATCACAGACCTCAGGATATCATTGTGTTTGTAATTGGAGGAGCCACCTATGAAGAGGCTCTAACGATTTATAACCTGAATCGTAGTACTCCTGGAGTAAGGATTGTCCTGGGAGGCACCACAGTGCACAACACAAAAAGGTAAAGGAGAACATTCAGTCCTACAACTCTACCTTTTCCTAAAGAATAGAGCAGAAATTTCCTTTATGTTGAAAAAGTTTGGCCAATGCTAACCATACTGCTGTAGACCAAAATGCTCTGGCATTTGCAGCATCAGTTTGTAGGATAATTTAGAGTTTGAGATGAAGGATCTATAGTCCATTAAGTTCATAAATCAGTTTAATAGATCAACGACCTGGAGAGTAAGAACCATCCTGCACTGTTAACAATTTGTGTTTCCTATGCTCAAAGAAGGAGAAACCCTTGCACCTACTTCATAAGGAAGGGGAAAAAATTTTTTTAAAAAAGAAGGAGAAACCTAATAGCCACAGATTGGCACTTTGAAAATACCTAAATTTAATAGTAGCAAATTCTGTGAGTTTTTCTATTTTGTTAATTAACCTTATTCACTCAATAAGTGTTTAGTAAAAATAATACAAAGATGAATAAGCTAAAGATCCTACCTTAAGTAAGTCATTGTCTATTAGGAAAGATAGGACATTAAAAAATAAGGAAGTAAGTGCCTGGAGAGACAGATAAAAGAGCAAAGGATTCTCAGAGTGGCTAAAGGGAAATTAGCAAATGTTTCATGGAGAAGATCACATATAAGCTAAGCCTTGGGTAGAAAATGGACATACACAGGAAGAGTACATTCTAGGAGGAGTTAACCACATGAACAAGTTATAAGAGCTGTAGGCAACATAGATACACAAAGAACAGCAAATAGTCAGCTAGCTGGAATGGAATGTGTGTGTATGTGTAATGAAGTGAAAATTGGTTGAATGCCGTAATTGTGGAAGGCCTTGAATGCTAGGCTGAGGAATTTCTACTTTCTTATGTAGAAAATGGGAAATTGTTGACAGTTTTTAAGCAGTGAAATTACAAGAGGGTCACGGTATTTTAGGAAGATTAATTTGGCAGCTAAGGGTAGAGAAGAAGAAACTGGAGAACCATCACAAGATGTTTGAATTTAATGATTGGGGACCCCGAGAGATCTATGCTGAGCCACATGCACCTGGATAATTGGGAGTCATTAGAAGTGTTTGTGTACTTTTAAATTTTCTATTATTGTTCAGTTTTTAAACATAACTTTTCTCCATTATTATGGAAGTCACATGTGCTTATTCTGAATTTTTTTTTAATTAGGAAAGTATAAAGAGAACAAAAAGCTCCCATAATCTAACCACTGTTACATCTTGGTCTTCTCAGACTTTTTTTCTAAGCCTGGGTAGACATTTATGTGCATGTGTAAGCAGAAAAGGGTTTCATTGTACATTCTGGCTTATAACTTACATATTCTAGTCTTATGTAAACATCTTTTAGTGTTAAATATGTAATCATTCATTCACTAAGCAAGTATTTATTGAAGGGTAAGATTGCCTGGTTTGAATTCTGATTTCCCTCTTATTATTTTTATGAACTTGGGCAAATTACTTATCTGTTTGTCAGTTTCCAGAGCGCACTGGCATTTATATATTTCTTTTGTAAATTGCCAGTTCATGTTCTTTGCCCATTTCACAATTGGAGTATTTTTTTCCTTAAAAATTTAAAAAATTCTATGTATATAATTAAGGATATTGACTATTTGTCTATTATATGATTAGTAAATCTTTTCCCCCTATTTGAGGTTTTTGTTTTATATTATTCACAGTTTTGTTATATAAAAGTTTTGTTATTATTGTTTTAATTTTATGTAGTCAAAGCTACCAGTGATTTCTGCTTTTGCTGTCATGCTTAGAAAGTTCTTTCTCAGCCAAGATTATATAAATCCTAACATTTTTTTCATTATTTTTAAGATACATATTTAGGGTTATATCTTTATAATCTGTCAGAATTTTATTTTGGTATAAACTGTACAGTAGGGTTTTCTTTTATAACTTTTATAGAAATACTACATTGAGAGGTTTTTTTCCTCCTGACACCAAATACATGGTGTCTTTTCCAACACCACTTCTCCAATTCTGTGGACACCAACTGCATGTCCAACAATTCAGTTCAGTTCTGACACTATGTACCTAGAGTTAGCATCAGATCTCACAAGTTAAAAGCGCTCAATACCAAAAGACTGCCCTCACTTCAGATGCCAGTCACAAGTCCCAGACCACCTACACTTCTGACTGCTATAAATCAGAGTTTTCCATGACCCCTTCCTCAGATTTGATAATTTACTAGAATGGGTCATAGAACTTAGGAAAACACTTTATATACACTTGCCAGTTTATTATAAAGGATAAAACTCAGGAATAGCCAAATGGAAGAGATGCATAGGGCAAGGTATAAGGGCGGATTATGGAGTTTCCATGCCCACTCCAAGCACATGACCCTCCTAGCACCTCAATGTGTTGTTTACCAACCTGGAAGCTCTCCAAACCCTATTGGTTAGGGAGTTTTTGTGGAAGTTTCATTACATGGACATGGTTGATCAAATCATTGGCCATTGGTGATTGACTCACTCTCCAGCCATTCTCTTCTCCCTGGAGATTTGGGAATGGGGCTGAAAGTTTGGGGCCTCTAATCAAGGCTTGGTCTTTCTGGCAACTAGCCCCCATCCTGAAGCTACCTAGAGGCCTACTGAGAGCCACCTCATTGGAACAAAAGACACTCCTATCACCCTTATCACTCAGGGAATTCTAAGGGTTATAGAAGCTCTGTGCCAAGAACTGAAGACAAAGACCAAAATCTTTCCATGATACCACATACATATACATATATAAAGGTACTTAATTACATACAGAAAAGTATATAAATAATAAGCAGACAGCTTAATAAAATATCACAAAGTGAATACATCTGTGTAACCACCATCCAGATCAAGAAATAGAATATTACCAGCACCCCCAGAAGCCTCTTATGCCTCATGCCCCCTCGTCACAACTCCTTGAAAAGTATTAATTATGACTTCTGTCACCATCTATTAATTTTACCTGTCCTTAAAAGATATTTTTTGGGCCGGGCACGGTGGCTCACACCTGTAATCCTAGCACTCTGGGAGGCTGAGGCGGGCGGATTGTTTGAGCTCAGGAGTTCGAAACCAGCCTGAGCAAGAGCGAGACCCCATCTCTGCTAAAAAAAAATAGAAAGAAATTATCTGGACAACTAAAAATACATAGAAAAAATTAGCTGGGCAAGGTGGCGCATGCCTGTAGTCCCAGCTACTCGGGAGGCTGAGGCAGAAGGATCGCTTGAGCCCAGGAGTTTGAGGTTGCTGTGAGCTAGGCTGATGCCACGGCACTCTAACCCGAGCAAAAGAATGAGACTCCGTCTCAAAAAAAAAAAAAAGATATTTGTTGAATGAATGAAGAAGTAGAGCCTAAACTTAATCTGTCCTCACCTTTCTCATAAGTAGTACAAAGATCTTAGAATGTTTTAACTCCAATCACCTTCCTCCCAACTTAAACACTATCATTGCCCGGTGTTTTGGTTCTACCTTTTTAAATCCCCAAATCAATCATTATTTTCACTAGTCAATGTTTATATTTGCCCCTTTTTTCCCTCCACTTTGTTTCTTTCATCCTAGCCCTTCCTTCAACCCAATTTTCTTCTTACTAAAAACATTTTTTAGTAGTTCTTACAGCTACTGGTCAACTTGGTATCTTTGTCTTAAAATGTCCTAGCCAGGCACAGTGGCTCCGCACCTGTAATTCCAGCTACTCAGGAGGCTGAGGCAGAAGGATCGCTTGAGCTCAGGGATTTGAGGGCAGCCTGGGCAACATACTGAGACCCCATCTCTATCAAAAAAAAAAAAAAGAAAAATTAGCCAGGCATGGTAGTGCATGCCTATATTCCCAGGTATTCAAGAGGCTCATGCAGGAGGATCCCTGGAGCTCAGGAGTTCGAGATTGCAATAACCTACGATCATGACACTGCGCCCCAGCCTAGGTAACGGAGTAAGACCCTATCTCTAGGCCAGCCATGGTGACTCACACCTGTAATCCTAGCACTCTGGTAGCCCAAGGCAGGAAGATCACTTGAGCTTAGGAGTTTGAGACTAGCCTGTGCAAGAGCAAGACCCCATCTCTACCAAAAAAAAAATAGAAAAATTAGCTGGGCGTCATGGCACACGCCTGTAATCCCAGCTACTCAGGTGGCTGAGGCAGGCGGATCGCTTGAGCCCAGGAGTTTGAGGTTGCCGTGAGCTGTGGTGATGCCACTGCACTCTACCCAGAGCGACAGAGTGAGACACTGTCTCAAAAACACCCTAAACATAAATACATAAAAATAAAGATATTTGCTCTCAATATAAGTTTCATTTGTAGGTAATCTTTCTTTTGTGATTATTTTTAATATATACAAATTTTTTTTTTTTTTCGAGACATGGTCTCTCTCTGTCACCCGGACTAGAGTACAGTGGCATCATCATAGCTCATTGCAACCTCAAACTCCTGGGCTCTAGCGATCCTCCTGCCTCAGTCTCCCGAGTAGCGACTATAGGCATGTGCCACCACACCCAGCTATTTTTTCTATTTTTTATAGAAAGAGGTCTCGTTCTGGCTCAGGCTGTTCTTGAACTCCTGGCCTCAAGCAATCATCCCGCCTTGGCCTCCCAAATTGCTGGGATTACTGGTGTGAGCCACTGCTCCTGGCCTTAAAATTATATTTTTATCTTTAATGTTCTAGTTTCAATATTCTGTATCTAAATTTATTTTTATTTATGTTACTGGTATGAAAATTCATGTTTGGCATAAATTCTGAAATTTTTACAGTCATTATTTCTTTGAATATTGCTTTTTTTCCATTTCCTCTGGTCTTTCCTGGAACTCCTGTGAAATATATGTTGGATGTTCATGTCTCTTAATCTCTCATTTTTATTACCAATATATTATCTCTCTGTGCTGCCTTCTGTGTAATTTTTTTAAATCGGTATTCCAGTTCAGTAATTCACTTGTCAGTTATGTCCAATCTGTGTTTAATTTGTCCATTAGTTTTTAATTTAAAGATTGTATTTTTATACCTACAATTTCTATTTGCTTCTTTTTCAAATTTGCCTGAGATTTTTGTTATCTTCTTTTTTTCTCATGTTTTGAAATCCTTCATTTTTCTTTAATCACATTAATTCTACAATCTGAAGTACTTGGAGGTCTAATTCTGCTGTTGTATCTGCTAACATTAGTTCATGATGAATCATTTCCTTGTGTGTTCTATAATTTTAAATTGAGTTATCTTAACATGGTTTTATATGGGACTCATGAGTGGCCTAAGCTGAAAATGTATCTCTTGCATATTTTTCCTTCCATTTTGGCTAGGTACCCCAAGAACATTTTAGTCTTGAGTGATTTTTTAATGTTTAATTTCTCTGTGGCTTTGAACCATTCAAAGCTGGTACAGGCTTATATTCAAGCTTCCTTGTTATCTCTCTGTGCAGATAAATTTTATTTTTTAGTCCACTTTTTCAGTGAGGGTCTCTCTCTTATGTGGGAGTCTCAATTCTAATTTCTTTTTTTAATGAGACCTAGGCCTTGTTCCCTGACTATTTCCTGTGGCTATTAAAATACAGTGCCCTTGTTTAATAACACTGCCACACACCTATCAGGTATTCACAGCATCTATTTATACTGATTATCAACCTAAGTTTTGGTTCCCTTTTTGTAATTTACCCTTGGTGATTTCTCTTACTTTCTTAAGAGATTAGATATTCATTTAAAAGGATGTTTGACATTTTTTATCCTGCATTTCTGTGTGTTTTATTGCGAGAGAATTTTCACCTTAATTCCAGAAACAGACATGCCAGTGTGGTTATGATCTTGAGAGAATATAAAATAGTAGTGACATTATATGAACTTTATTTTGAACACTATTAGATGATATTATGTGGAAGGGTAGCCCTATATCCTAACATGTCAAATCGAAGTTTTTATACCTAATTCAAGGGCAGCCCTCGAATATTTTTGAGCACAGAATTAACATGGTACTATCACAGCCTTTTTATTCAAACTTCTCCCTTTGCTGCTCTTGCTGCTAATAAAAACAGTAATAATAGTCAATACTTATTGAGCATTTACTGTGTGCTAGGCACTGTGCTAAGTACTTTACACATATTAACTCACTGAATCCACACATGAGGTATGTACCATTATTATCTGCACTCTTTGTTTAGAAACTGAGGCACAGAAAGGGTAATTAACTTTGTCAAGTAAACATGACTGACTTATAGTAAGAAGACAGTGGGATTTATATTTCAGAGATCAGTTATTGTAAAGGCTTAAGTAATCGAAAGCAACACAGTTTCAGTTTTTAGTGGAAAGACTCAATTTTCATGATGAATATGGGCTACATTGGGTATTACTAGCATACTGAGTAAGCTCACAACTCTTAATATATATTGAAATCCTGACTAGAGAAAGGCTAATACTTTTTGCAAATCATTTTTCTACCTGGATATAGTGGAGCTGCTGTGAGCCAGCAAGTAAAAACCTTAATACAGGAGAGAAAAAGTTGAAAAATGTATTTCTGTGAGTTATTAGGGTTTAATTTGTAGGGGGTTGTATTGTACAATTTCCTATGTAATACATGGGTTATTTCTTAGGGAAAAGGCCAAAGGAATATGTGAGAAAGACACAGCCTTGATCTCAAGAGCTCTGCAGCACAGAAGTGTCATTTTGAGAGACTATGGAGATATACTCTTAAAATATGCCATGATGAATGCCCACCTTTTATACTTTGAGTCATGTAAGACATGGTATGGTCTGCCCCATAAGGATTCGGATTAGTGGGTACCCGAATAAACAGGAAAGAAATCATATCTTGTCACTATGAATGTGATGTGCTGATATAGAAGCTACCATCCTTCCAACATGGGAAATGCCTGTTTGGGGATATTTCTGGTACATAAGTCACTTAGTTTCCCTGCTCTTTACAACTTTTAAATAAAATCTGAGATTATTACAGATTTGCTCTGCAGTCAGATCCCAGAACCCACTTACCAGTTTATTATTTTCTCCATATTACTTAATTATTATATTTAATGTAATGGGTAGATGGGTCAAAATTGGTCTCCTGCATCCCAGAAAATTGCACGAACCATTACCCCTCATGTAGCAATTTTAACAACCTTCATCCTAAGAGATGTACATCAAGATTGCCTTTCCTGTAAATTGAAACAAAATCTTAGTTGTAAACAAAACTGAAAAATAAGGAATAAAAACCAATTCTTTCTTTCCCTCCTGAAATGAATGTAATTTTTGGTATGAGAGTAGGGCCTTTGTATAAGTAAGCTTCCTCATCTTAAGCCAGAAGGTACCTGAAGATAATATGTCCCTTAGATCTTAAAAGGAAATATCCATTAGGTTAATGTGAAATTCAAGTTGCCATGCAAAGTTATAACTTAATGGCTCTTCCTTAAGTATTTTATTTCTGTAAAACAGTTTATTTGAGGTAGTATTTTTCAGTGATTCACACACTGGTCATAATGAAGCAGAATTCTATATATGCAGCCTTTTGGAATTGTATGATTTGTTTCCATAGGGCCTGCTCTGATTAGGTGTAATTGTGATTATCTTTGTTTAGATTTACACACCATTTAAAATAGAAGGTGTGTATTTGCTACTAAGACACCAAGGAACTTTGCAGAAGCCAATTATCTCCTTAGCAACATTCTTAATAAAATTGCCTTCTAAATAAAGAGAGGCAGTCAATATTTTTTTCTCTCTGTAGCCATATGAAGTTTAATATGAATTTTCTATTGCTTTCCCTTTTTCTTCATGTATGGTGAAATATAAAGAAATAAAATATAGCAACCAATATAGAGACCTCTTTTTTTTTTTTTTTGAGACAGAGTCTCAGTCTGTTGCCTGGGTGAGTGCCGTGGCATTAGCCTAGCTCACAGCAACCTCAAACTCCTACGCTTAAGCGATCCTCCTGCCTCAGCCTCCTGAGTAGCTGGGACTACAGGCACACACCACCACGCCCGGCTAATTTTTATATTTTTAGTAGAGACAGGGTCTCACTCTTGCTCAGGCTGGTCTTGAACTCCTGAGCTCAAGCTATCCTCCCCGCTCAGTCTCCCAGCGTGCTATGATTACAGGCGTGAGCCACTACACCCGGCAAAACCTCTTTAAAGGCATAACTTTCGTGCTTTTTTGAAGGCAGAGAACCTGCTGTGAAAAAGAATCTGGGTAATGGATTCAGCAGTGACCTGAACATATGCAAGTGCTGCCCTAAGCAGCTAGTCCAGTAGGTCTCTGGGGTCTGTGCAAACTGCCATCTCCTGTCTCAGTATTTGCCCTTCTTATGGAGTTACTTTCCCTCCCCTTACTATTTCCCTCACCATTTGTCTCATTAGTCATATTAGCCTAATATATCCTCACTTAGAGGAAAAATGTTAAATTTCAATTTCTAGGAATTATATGACATGAGTCATTGGTGTAGCACCACAGATATTTTCACCAACATCTATGTAGAACAGTCAGAAGTCATATTGCTCTAGTTATGAGATCTAGACTAGATAAATATTTATTGAACACCTGAGAACAACATAAAGTCAGTAGCGTGTTCACTCAAATATTTACTGAGCATTGGGATACTTCCATGAATAAAACAAAGATCCTAACCTTTGTGAAGCTTTCATTTTCATGCAGGGGAGACAGAAATAAATAGTAAACTTAATAAGTAAATTTTACGTAAATAAGAAGGTGATAAACGCTATGAGGTAAAAATGTAGAGCAAGGTAAAGGGAAATCGATGGTGCTTAGGGACGAGGTGCTTAGGGAAGGAGGACACACTACTCAGTATGGTGTTAGGAAAAGCCTCACTAAGAAGAGATTTGTGCAAAGACTTGAAGGTGAGGGCATAAGCCAAACAGATGTAGGGGGAAAGGGTCCTGGGCTCAGCTAGAGCTGTGTCCTAAGACAGAAGCATGCAGTGTGTTGGAGGAGCTACAAGGAGGCTGGTGAGTCTGGGTGGAGTGAGCAAGAGGAAAACGAGAGGGAGATGCAATCAGAGAGGTAGCTGGAACCTGATCCTGGAGGGCCCTGTAGACTGTGTGAGGACTGATTTTCACTATCAGTTAGAGAGCATTGTATGGCTGGGTTTTTAAAAAATATACATAAGAGATATAATTCGGTATCATACCATACAACTCATTTAAAGTGTAAAATTCAATATTTTTTAGTATATTCACAGATATGTGCAACTATTACCACAATCAATTTTAGAACATTTTAATCATCTCAAAGACTCTCCTTCTCCAGTCCTGAGCAACCAGTAATCTACTTCTATCTCTATAGATTTCTGTATTCTGGACATTTCATATGAATGGAATCATATAATACACAATCTTTTGTGTCTAGCTTCTTTCACTTAGCATAATGTTTTCAAGGTTCATCCATGTCGTAGCATACATTGGTACTTCATTTATGGCTGAATAATATTTCATTGTATACATGTACCATATTATTTTTATCCATTTGTCAATTGATGGATACCATAGTTGTTTCCATCTTTTGGCTATTATGAATAATGTTGTTTTAAACATTCATGTACAAGTTTTTGTGCGCATTGTAGGGTTTTAAGCAGAGCCATGACATGGTTTAGAAGGATCACCTGGCTATAGAAGCGAATGTGAATTAAGAGAATTACCCACCAAAATGAGCATTTGTGTATTATAAAAATGCAAATTCCTAGATGTATTTAAACAAAATATACCAATTATTTATTCACCTGCAATAAACTGAGCCATTATCCTAGTTGTGTTTCTGAAGCACATGATCCTACCCTGAAAATAAATGAGTATATCGGTTTGGGTTTTGAGCTGTCCTGCCTTATCACTTCACAAGTCAATCAATATAAAAGAGTTCTAGTCCCTGTTGGCAGCTATTGACACTTTAAGTTAGCTGTATGAGCTGAGAGGCCAAGAACCTGATCCACATAGATAGAATTGTTCTCCTAATAGAAAAAAAAAAAAAATCCCTGTCTTCACGGGATTCAAGATAGACCTAGAGGGGATACAGGAGGATAGATGAATGTATTGGCCAGTGGTGCTGCCTTTGCCTGAGTACCACCTGAACTTTAGTGTCCAGTACTTCTTAAAACTTCTGGCAAAGAGAAAGATGAATCCTGCTAGAAGGTGACCCCAGATCAACGATCCTCTTACAGCCAGATTCCCTTTCAAGCCAATAATAATTACTATACATAGTAGGTTCTGTGTAATACTACTGGATTCAACTTAACCCTCATTAGCTGTAAACCTGCAAAATAGTTAATGATCCCATTTTTCAATTATTTTTCTTCTAACCAGCGAAACAGATAGTGCCAGCAAACAGATAAAGAAAAATAGGCATTCTCCCCCACCAAGTAATTCATGCTCACTGTTAAAAAATTAAACATAAAAGTAAATATCATCCATAATACAACTCAGAGCTAACCATTATTTCCTTCTAATTTTTTTCTTTACCTAAATGTTTTAGAGTTTTATGTTTTGTCTTTAATATAATTAGGATCTATACAGTTTTATACCTGTTTCTATCAAGAACATTTTCCTATGTTATTAAAAATTCTTTGAAATAATCCTAATGGCTACATAATTTCATTTTTAAGACTGTCTTTAGCCATTACTATTGTTTATATTTTTATATAAATAATGCTGCAATAAACATCTTACATATTGATAAACCCCTCTCCCCTTCTTTGATTATTTCCTTAAGATAAATGTGCAGTGAAGCAGTCTCGAATATTGCTAGTAGAAGCATAAATTGGTATAACTTTTCTGAAAAGCCATTGGCTCTTGTTGGGTTTTGTTTCTTGATTTTGAAGAAGCCCTTGCTCAGGTGATGGAAATGATCTATATTTTGATTGAGGAGGTAGTTATACAACTGAATACATTTGGCAAACTCATCAAAAAATATCCTTAAAATCAATAAATTTTATTATCTATGAATATCTCAATAAAAAAATTAAAATACAAAAAAGCAAAGCACTGTAGTACCAAACTGATACTTTCTCCTTCATATAGTTGGAAAGATTAAAAGGTAATTTAAAACAGAATAGTTTTCTCACTATGTAATTCAGTGTTATTTAATGCCATGCCCCGGAACCATCTGATATCAGTTGGTATTATGAGTCACACACTTTGAGAAACACTGGTCTATAGCAATTTCTAAGAAGGGGCTTATGATGATACTAAGAACTAAAATCTATTTGGCACACACTATGTGCTAGATACTGTTTTAATACTTTATACCTGTGCTATCCAATAAGGTAGCCTCTAGCCACATGTAACTATTGAGCACTTAAAATGTGGGTAATTTAAGATGTGCTACAAATGTAAAATACTTGTCAGATTTTAAAGACTTAAAGTTGATTACATGCTGAAACGATATTTTGGATATATGGGTTAAATACATATATTATTAAAATTAATTTTACCTGTTTCATTTTACAGCTAGAACATTTAAAATTTCCTATGCAGCTCACATTTGTGACTTGCACTGCTTTACTTATTTAATTTTAATTCTCATGACCCAATGAGGTCAATATTTTTATTATTATCATCAACCTTATTCTTCAAGTGAGGAAATGAAGGTAGAGAGGGGTTATGTACTTTGCCCAAACTCATAAAGCTAATAAATGGTAAATCTGGAATTGAATACAGTCTATTTCCAGTCTGAGCACCTAGGCACCTAGCTGAAATAATATTTTAGGAAGATTTATCTAGCTAGGATTTTTTTTTAAATCCTTTGCTTGTAAACATCACTAAAAAGACGGGAAAAATATGTTTTTATCAAATGGACAATATATGAAGCTTTCTGCCTACTAAGAAATATTGTAAACCAAAGCAAGGGAAAAAATAATATAAAACTGAGCAACCGTTTAGTTTTGTTTTAAGATTTTTGTCATTCAAAGACGATTAAGAATGAGATTTAAGAGAGTATTGTTCTTTGAATAAAAATGATTAACTTCATTAATTAGTGGCAGCTTTTAGTTTCATCACCATCTGACTGAAATGATGCCTAAGTGTTGATAATAATTTAACTTTGACAGAGTAAGTCAGTGACATTAATACTTTTTGTAGAGAATACAGTTAAGGGCTTAGAAAATAGTTGGCATATTGAATGTCTGTAAGTAAATTTGAAGCTGGGAAGGGGCCAATTCATGTTATCAACAGGTACTTTATAAATTTCTACCTAAACAAGTAACACTAGAAACTTGGACCTTCTCCTGTAACCACAAGTTGGTTCAATCTCTGAATTATTTACAGAAAAATTAGGATACTATGACAGAATTTGCATTTCACAGGGGAAGGAATTCAGAGGGCACTTATTCTTCTTCATTTGAGGGCATTTCAAGATCAGTTTTGAAACTGCTGGAACCGTCACCTTCTTTGTAGAGATTTTCTTTGGGAGTTTATTTTCCTCCTTTGACCAGAATATTAGATACCATTGCAAGAGCTGTGATGGAGATTATCGCCTGTCACTGACAAGCATTTTTTGAATGCTGATTATATGTAAGATTCTGGGCAAGGTGCTATAAAGATGAAGACATATTCTGTATCTTTAAGGATCTCAATGTCTAATGGAAAAATAGATATATAAACGAATAACTCTAATAAAATGCTTTTTTTAAAGCTGAATTTAAGCCAGGATTCAAATCTAAGTGTGTCCCCTGATTCCAATTTATATGTATACTGTAACATGTATTTTTAAAATTGAAAATAGTTTTTTATTACAAAATCAATTCATAATCCTTGTATGAAAAAATTTTAATACAGGCCGGGCGCGGTGGCTCACGCCTGTAATCCTAGCACTCTGGGAGGCCGAGGCAGGCGGATTGTTTGAGCTCAGGAGTTCGAGACCAGCCTGAGCAAGAGCGAGACCCCGTCTCTACTAAAAATAGAAAGAAATTAATTGGACAGCTAAAAATATA
>RJWJ010021718.1:0-27583 GCA_004363605.1 Indri indri | reverse complement strand
GGACATTCTTAGGAGTTTCCACAAGAGGTACTTTGCTTTTTGATCTGAAAGCCTGTCCAGCCGTCATTCAGGTCTAGGACAAGATCTTAAGTTGAAGAAAGGCCTACTTTCTTCAGGCTCTGGGACTGCCAGGGGCTGTCTGTCCCCAGCCAAGCACACTCCAGGAGCTGATCAAATTAGAAAACTGGGGGGAGACGGGGTGTGGGGGCACAGACTCTTGCAAGAGAGCTGTAATGCTGTCAATCACTAGCACTTAATTTCCGGTGGGTTGTAAAAGTGCCATTTATCCTGCAAGCTGCAGGGTGAGCAGCCCAGTAGGATTCTAAGTTAAATGATGCAGGGAGAACAACTCTTGGTGAGGATTTTGTGCCTCAATTAAAAACAAAGCGAAAAAAGACCAAACCTATTTTTATATTAATTGCAAATATTGTAGGGAAGGACTCTCTTCCCCTTAAACTCCCTTGATGAAGCCTCAGGTTGCCTGATAGGCCACAGGAGGCCTGGAACTACTCAACGCCCCTCATGGGCACAAATGGAGCATGGCTACTACACCCATATGGGGCTGGGCTCTGCAGGCTGCCCCGCCAAGTTTTAGCCACTTTGGCACTGTCCTGCCAATAATGGGATGGTCCCCAGGGAAAATGGGTGAAATCGGGTGCAGAAGGATCTGGGTGAATGGATCACAGGGCAGTTAGAAGCGGGGAGGCAGCAGTGGCCCTGGAACAGCAAGGCAGTTGGCAGGAGGAGGCCAGATATGGCTCTGCTGCTGTCGGACATTTATACCCTCTCCTGGGCTTGCAGACTTCTTCTGATTTAGAAAATCATGGGGAACTTTTCATTTCTAAGAAGGGCCGCACAAGAAAGAAACAACTTCATGGAATCCTGTAACTGGAGCATTGGTGGTGGGGTCTGTTATTTAAATTCCTTATAGGATACAAAAATGTTATTCAATAAATATTACCAAGTTGCAATCCGATAGAATGTTCTGTGATCAGGGTAATGTTCTATGTCTATGCTGGCCAGTACAGTACACTGTCCACATGAGGCCGTAGAGCACTTGGAATGTGGCGAGTGCAACTGAAGAACTTAATTTTTAATTTTATTTCATTTTAATTTTAATTTAGATAGCCACATACAGCTAGTGGCTATCCTGGGTAACACAGGTTTAAGGGGGTGAGGGTGTGAAGGAGAAAGTAGACTTAAGAGCAACCTCCCTATTTGTCCAAGTCTCCCAAGAAGGAAATCCAACTCATTTGCTAATGAATTCAGGCCACAGGAGTAAAATAATAACTTCGATTTATATTAAAAAGTATGTTAATTCCTGTCTAAATGTTGAACCATAATAGCGTCTCTTTTTCACAATTTCAGTAGGGAAAAGACCACTTTATGCTTCTGGAAAATAGAAGTGTCATTCTCATCACGTGGCCAGCATTGATATCTCCATCTTCTAGCCACGCTTCTAATGTCGTGCTATGATTTGTATAGCCAGAGGCAAAAGCAAGTTCTTCTATTGCTAATGGCAGGTCAGGTTTCCCACCCTAATTTAGACAAGCACTCCATCCAATCGTTCACTGCATTTCAACATTTCTTTTTGTAAAGTGGCAACTTAATCCTCTGAGAAATGTTTCACATGCAGCTGACTGCTGTTCAACCAGCTCACGTCGGTGGATGTGAGTGTCACCCCTAGGCCTGGGCAAATCCCCTGAACGAAGTGGCCTCTGCCCACAGACAGTGGGCACCAAGGAAGGGGTGGCACACAGCTGCCCCTGTGGAACAGGCCCTGAATCCCTGGCCTCACCCCTTGCAAGGGGCAAGGGGCAAGCAGAGAGGACACAGGTAAGGGGGAACAAAGAGGTCTCAAGCAGGGCACAGGCTGGCAGCAGCAGGCCAAGTGCTTGGCAGCTGGGGAGGAAGAGGGGGATGAGGCTCTCCGGGTTGAAAACACTCAACTAAAAGGTCCAGTAAGCCAGCAGCTGCGAGCCACATGTCTGAGCCAAACAATAAGTCTTTAAAAATCCACAAAGCGTGAGCACAGCACAGCAGCACTCTCTGGAGTCAGAGCTCTGCCCTGGTCTTGTGAAAAGCACCAAGGACTCACCCTGCAGCAGCCCACCCCTAAGCGGCAGGGCAGGGGCAGGATGTCCCAGGCAGCTGGAGGTGCCGAAAGCAGACACCAGACCAGGATCTGCAGGCCTGGACAGGCAGCTCAGCCAGGCCTGCTGCATTGATACATGACCCTAATGAGCAGGATAAACACCATTTGGGGCCATTTGCTGTGAAATGGACTGGAGTGTATGAGAAATCAGCCTTGTATGGGCAAAAAACACACACATCAGCAGAAAATAATGTGCTACAAAAGTTTAAACTGAAGACGTGCCATTCTGAGTGTGTGGAGGCGTTAATGCTTACGTAATTAATCATTTCGTATTTGAAAATTGGGATTTTTTTCCCTTTAATTAATTAGCCAGTAGACTCGTTACAGTACATTTTTCATGTCAAAAAGGCAGTGGGTTCTAAGAGAAGGGGGGGCACAGGGAAGAAGTGACAGCATGTTACAGTGTGCTGTGAAAAGTACAGGGAACCACCGTCGTCCTTGCTCAAAAAAATCCCTGTGGAAGGTGCAGGAACCAGAACTGGGCAAAATCTACAGGACTTATCCAAGTCCCATGAATGTAAGACTTGCTGGTGTTCACATTTTTCAGAACCTGCATTTAGGTCCTAACCAAGTGTTGTTGCCTGCTCAGCCAGTGTATTTGTCTTTTACTAGAAAGGGTGCAACCTAAGGGCTAAAGATTAAACTCCGAAGCCAACCACCTGGATTCCAGTCCTGACAGCACCTTATCAGTGCTCGACTTTGGGCAAGTCACTCTTAACCTCTTTGTGCCTCAGTTTCCTGCTCTGTACAATGCAGATAATGATAGTACCTACCTCAGAGTTGTTGAGAGAAGAAGATAAAATAATACATATAAATTGCTTACTTAGGTCCCTGGCACATGTTGAAGACTCAGACATGGTAGGTTTTATTTCTAGAGGAGTTGCACTTCTTTGGGGAACAGAACACCACCCTTGACTTTTTCTTCACAAAGCTGTGTGTGTGTGTGTGTGTGTGTGTGGGTGTGGGTGTGGGTGTGTGTGTGTGTTTCAAAACACACATAACGAAATTGACTATTTGAACCCTTTTTAAGCGTACAGGTCAGTGGCATTAAGCATATTCACGTTGTTGTGCAACTGTCACCACCATCCATTTCCAGAACTTTTTTATCTTCCCCAACTGAAACTCTGAAGCCATTAAACACCAACTGCCCGTTTCTTCCCCCACCCCCAGCCCCTGGCAATCAGGACCCTACTTTCTATATCTATGAATTCGTCTACTCCAGGAACTTCATATAAGAGGAATTATACCAATATTTGTCCTCTGTGACTGGCTTACTTCACTTAGCGTACTGTTTCTAAGTTTCATCCATGTTGTAGCGTGTATCTGAACTTCATTTCCTTTTAAGGCTGAATAACCTTCTGTCGTATGTTTATACCACAGTTTGTTTTTCCACTCACCTGTTGATAGACACCTGGGTTGCTTCCATCTTTTGGCTACTGTAAATCGTGCTGCTATGAACGTGCATGTACAAATTATCTCCTGAAGTCTCTGCTTTCATTTCTTTTGGGTGAATTCCCCGAAGTGGAATTGCTGGATTTTTTGAGGAATCACCATATCATTTTCCATAACTACTGCACCATTTTACATTCCCTTCAGCAATACACAAGGCTCCGCACCAACGCTTGTTATTTTCTGTTTGTTTGTTTCATGATGGCCAACATGATGGGTGTGAAGTGGTGTCTCATGGCGGTTTGCCTTCCATTCCCCTAATGACTAGTGACATTGAGCGCCCTTTTGTGTCCACACAGCTCTCTGACAGCAAGTGCAATGGGAAGAGCAGGACAGAAATCCCTTGGATCTGGGCATAGGAACTGCCGTGAGCAGGGAATACAAGCTCCCTATTCAGGGCCAGTGCAGGCCAATCCTGAGAGTCCCAAGGGTGACTGCTGATTCAAAATTGGGGCAAGTCCAAGAAAAAGGAAGCTAGACAGAGAGAAGGGGCTGTTCTGAGTGAGCTGTTGAAGCTGTATAGACAGTCCAAAAAGCCATGGGCCAGCCCAGAAGATGCTCGTATTTGTGTTCTGCATAGAAGGATGATGCCCTCCCAGGACACTCGGGGGCCTGGCCTCCCACTGCAGCTCTGAGTAGGCCCAGGCAGCAGCTCTTCACAGCCTCTGCAGGAGGAAGGGAGATATGAGCCCCTTCCCACACACACCCTCTGCCAGAAGCTCCAGACTTGGTCCCGGGCCCCTGCAGGAAGCAGACGAGGATGAGAAAAGGCCACTGAGCTGTCCCTCCATGAGGCTCCATGCCTCGATCCTTTCTCCAACCGTGCCCCGTCTCTCGCACTGCCCCTTGCCTCCTGCTTTTAGTTTTCTATTACTACCTGAAATTACCTTGTTTATTTATTTACTTACCTTTTTAAATTGTCCCTCTCCCTCTCCAGGAGGTCAGCTCATGGAAGGAGAGACTTTGTCTCGCTTGCCTGGCACAGAGCGGGAGCTCAGCAAATATTTGTTGAGCAAATGGATGAACTGTTTCGATGCGTTTCCTCCCTACAGGCTCTGGTCTCCCTCCTCTCTCAGGTGTGGGGCTGGAACCCCTGACTTCTCTGTCTTCTCTGACTCTAGCGCCACTTCACCTGGCACTCGTTTTTTTCATGGAAATGTCTCTCCTAATCTCCTCCTTCCCTATCTGCTGGCTCTCAGGCCTGGGCTACTTGACCAGTTACAGCGGCCAAGACTTCAGTCTCTTCCTCTCCAGTTTACTCCAAAACTTTTTCTTCAGATGCTCTTCCACCACGTCCTCCCCCAGTCAAGAATCTGTACCCACTCGCCCAGTTCTGGTGCATCAGCCCTGTGGAAGCTTAAGCCTGAAAAATGTGGAAACCCTTTGACCCAGAAATTCCTATGAATCTGTGTTATGAAATAATCATAGTTATATCCAAAGACGTATCTTCAAAGACATGCATTGTGGTGAAAATGGGCAATTGGATAAATAAATTATGATACATCTGCAAAATGAAATACTTAGAACCTATTACAATGTCATGCTGTAGTAGAATTCTTGACACTGGAAGATGTTATTAATGTACTGTTACATTTTATTTAAAATAGGAGTATTAGTTAAGATACATTTTTTTGGTTGTTTGTTTTTGAGACAGGGTCTCCTTCTGTCACCCAGGGTAGAGTGCAGTGGCATCTTCATAGCTCACTGCAACCTCAAACTCCTGGGCTCAAGTGATCCTCCTGCCTCAGCCTCCCGAGTAACTGGGACAACAGGTGCACACTACCTCACCCAACTAATTTTTCTGTTTTTTGTAAAGATCGAGTCTTGCTATGTTGCTCAGGCTGTTCTTGAACTCCTGGCCTCAAGCGATCCTTCCGCCTTGGCCTCCCAAAGTGCTGGGATTATAGGTATGAGCCACAGGGCTCAGCCAGTGTTGCAACTTGCTAAGCCCTCTGCAGTGCCCCCTTCATGTCCTGTGTGAACTTCACCAAGACCGGAAGTGTCTGGAAAGCAGGCAGATATCTTACACTGCTGTGGTCTTCCCTTTGGCCCCCAGGTGCCCCTGGGGGCAGGTGTCAGCTGTTTCTGAACAGAGTATGACAGAGCCATAGTCAAGAGTTATTTCTGCCCTACCTTTGTCAAAGAGGATGTGATAGAGCAATGGAGGAGTTTCAGTTCAAATACTTATGGGTTGCATCACTTGGTGTGTGTTCCTTGAGCCTATTAACTTATACAGTTAACTATAATTGCAAATGTTACCAAGATTGTTTTATAAAAATATTTTTCTTTTTATAAAAGCAACACACTTATTATAGAAGTATCGAAAAAAACAGAAAAACAGAAATACAAAATCAAAACATCTGTAATTCCACCCCCTTATCCTCCCATTCCATGAAACATACACATGTAAAATAGGAGTAGAAAAGATCCTCCCAACATCCCAGAGCTGAACTCTGAGTTGACGATTTGGCACAAACATGGCTAGATTGTTTCCATAGTTACTCTAAACATAATATCTCTCCATGTTCGTATCTCCACCCATCACCTATATAGTGTCTACATATACCATCTACAGAATATCTGTATATATGTCTATATGGATACAGATAGATAGACACTTTTTTACCAAAATAAAATGATGTTATAACATAGTGTTCTACAACTTTCTGTTTCCTTAACGATATTTACATGTCATCAAGGTCCCGCTGTCTTTACACACACATACGTGCATGCACACCCTCGCCTTATCAATATACCCCATTTGTGTGTGACACAATTTATTTAACCAAGACCCTGCTGATGAACAATTGTTTCCACTTTTTCTCATTGTTTATAAGTGGTAAAATGAATATCTTTGCACACATGCCCTTGCATACTTATACTAGAAGTGAGATTGCTGGGTTGATAAAGATGTGCATTTAAATTTTGTTAGACACTGTCCTTACCTTTCAAAAAACGCTGCAGCCATTTCCCCAGCCCACCTCAGGCTGTGTGGAAGGGGCCTGGGCCGCAGTGAGGAGCCCAGCCCCGGTCCCTCTCCTGTGGCCACGCTGCCTGCTCAGCCTCACGGAGCCACATTTCCCAGGCAGGAGTGAGGAGAGGAGGTCGGAACCTGCAGCAAAGGTCGCTGTGAGTGGTACATGGGAGAATCCGTCTCAAAGACGTAACTGCAATGCCGGGGACACAGTGGGCACGTCACAAAGTCAGCTGCCATGATTACCTGTTAAATTTTAACTAATCTGATAGGCAAAAATTTATATTTTATTGTTGTTTTAATTTGCCTTTCTTTAATCACTAAGATGATTACAGCAACCTCTCCTAAGGGTGTTGCTGGCTTCCCAGTGATGTTGAGCAGGCCAATGTCATCACAGGCCAATCTCATCACAGGCCGATCTCATCACAGAGCTCTGCAGAGCCTCCTTGTGTGGGCCTGTGCCCACACTGACCCAGAAAGGACGCACACTTGCCCAGCTGTGCCTCCAGGGGGCCCTGTTTACTATCCAGACCACCCTCAGGGCCACACTGTGGCTGGACACTTGAGGTAGTCAGGGTCAGAGAGGCTCAGTTTTCTAAGGGACTAGGAACCTAAGTAAGGGTTATCAGGAGGCCTGGGGACTTGCACCGACCCTTGATGAGGCCATTGCCCAATTCAGCTATTGGTAGGGTCGGCAGACTTAGCAAATAGTAATACAACACACACTGTTAAATTTGAAGTCAAGCTGGGTGCAGTGGTGCACACCTGTCATCCCAGCTACCAGGGAGGCTGAAGTGGGAAGAAGGTTCCTTGAGCCCAGGAGTTCAAGACCAGGCTGGGCAACATAGTGAGACCTCATCTACAGTGAATAAATAAATAAGTAAATTTGAAGTCAGATAAACAGTAAATAACTTTTCAGTGCAAGTATATCCCAAATATTCATCGATCTAAGTGTTCGTCAACAGAGGATTGGATAAAGAAAATGTGGTATATTTACACACGGAATATTATTCAGCTGTAAAAAGAATGAAATCATGTCTTTTGCAGCAACATGGATGGAACTGGCGGCCATTATCTTAAGTGAAACAACTCAAACACAGAAACACAAATACCGCATGTTCTCACTTGTAAGTGGAAGCTAAATAATGTGCACATGTGGAGGCAGCAGAACAATGGAGACTGGGAGGGCAGGGCTGGGGGGCTGGATGATGGGAGGTTGCCCGGTGGGTACAGTGTGTATTATATGCACTGAAGGCCCTGACTTCACCGCAATGCAGCAAAATATCAGTGTAGCAAAACTGGCTGGCATGGCAGTGTGCGCCTGTAGTCCCAGCTACTCGGGAGGCTGAGGCAGGAGGATCGCTTGAGCCCAGGAGTTGGAGGTTACACTGAGCTACAATCAGGCCACTGCACTCCAACCTGGGTGACAGAATGAGATTCCATCTCTTTAAAAAAAAAAATGGTGCAAAATTGCATTTGTACCCATAAATCTATACAAATAAAAAATAATCGGGAAAAAATTAAGAAAAAAAAATACAAATTTACCCTCTTACAGGTCTGAAGGCCAGAAGTCCAAAATCAGTTTCACTGGACTAAAGTGAGTTGGTTCCTAATGGAATCTGTTTCCTTGTCTTTTCCATATTCTAGAGGATGCCTGCATTCCTTGGCACATGACCCCTTCTTCCGTCTTCAAATCTAGAAGTGTTGCATCTCCAAGTCTCTGTTTCGGTCTCTTTCTCTATCTGGCTCCAACATTTCTGCCTTCCTCTTATGAGGACCCCTGAAGTTACATTGGGGCCACCCAGACAATCCAGGATAATGTCCCCATCTCACGATTCTTAACTTAATCACACTTACAAGGTCCCTTTTACCATGCGAAGTAACATACTCATAGGTTCTGAAGATTAGGACAAGGGCATCCTTGGGGGACCATTATTAGCCTGCTACAGCTGGTAACCATCAGACATTACATTGTTTCTATTGCAAAAAGCATTCTGAGTTCTAAACTCCAACATCAACTTTCTTCCCCAATCTGTATCATAGCCCTTGGCATGTTACATCATGACTATTTTACGTATGTCTGCCTCTGTCTCCCTACTCCCGTTTTGGGGATAGAGTCAAGAGCAATTCAGCTCAGTCTGCCCTGTGCTTGACACACAGTAGGTGCTTGAGCAAATGATGATTGAATTAATATTAAATTGTAGATTAGGGCATGCCTCTAACAATGTCTGTACGTTGTGGCAGTAAACAAGAACGGGTGCGTTGGGTGGGAATGTGGCCTTGGTGGAAGAGAGGCGGACCGGAGAGCTGAGCAGCACACGGAGCACCTTGATCAGAGAGGCATGGGTAGGAGAGGAAAAAGAAGAAGGGCAGGTATGGCCAAACTGTGAGCCCTCCCGGGTCCCGGGTGCGCTTCAGAGTTGGTTGGTTATAAGAGTGGCACGGTTCCCCAAGCACACCCTGAGGCAAGGATTTGGGTGCGAGCACTTTATTTGAGAGGTCATCCCAGGAAGCTCAGTGAGGGAGTGGAGTCAGACACCTCGGCTCAACCTCCTGGGGCCCTTCAGACTGTCCCACAGAGATGGATCTACAGGGACGCTCACTGCCTCCTGGTATGACACCTGTTTACAGGTGACCTGAGGGGGGACCAGAGGAGATACGGTGGAACACCAACATTATCTGCTCAATGTGGTTATTACCAGGATGTGGGACAGAAATGATGTACAACTTTATTTGCTTTTGTAATATTTTAAAATTTTATAAAAAAGAATATTTCCATTTTGTAAAAATATAGGTGATTGTAGGAAATATTCCTGCTCCACCTTCTCTGTGGTTGGGCTCCTCGAGAATGACTGATTTTTGGCCTCCAAGGCAGCTGATTCGCCTAACCAGATCAGATAGAATAGTAGAGCTACTCTTCGTTCTTTGAGAAAGCTCCATTCTGTTTCCTGCAGAGGTCGTACTAATTTACATTCCCAACAGCGTATGAGCGTTCTGTTTTCACCACATCCTCGCCAGCATCTATTGTTTTTTGACTTTTTAATGATGGCTGTTCTGACAGGGGTAAGGTGGTATGTCATTGTCGTTTTAATTTGCATTTCCCTGATGATTAGTGATGTTGAGCACTTTTTCATACGTTCATCGGCCGTTTGTCTATCTTCTTTTGAAAAATCTCTGTTCATGTCTTTTGCCCACTTTTTAATGGGATCCCAGTGCATTTTGGTTTGAGTTAACTAACATTCTCCTCTTTCTCTCACCCCTCACTTGTCACAATCTTTATATGGATATCAATTTCCAGTCACGGTGCATCAGGCTCTGTCTCTGATCATTAATGGTCTCTTCGCAGAAGAAAACAAGTCTCAATCATTATAAATTCATCAAGTTCTTTTTGTTAGGATGAACATTTTTTTCCTTTTATTCTCTTGTGATAAATTTTGTTTCATCTGACTGTTTTCAGACAATGCATACCCCATATCTGTGTTCATTCCTTGGTTCTTGAGTTAGGCCCATGAAGAAAAAGGCCATCAAACCAGCTGTCGTAAGTGACAAGACCCTTCTGAATGTGAAGAGCTCAAGGGAACTGCCAGAACACCACACCTTGGGGTCCATAATGACAAGATAGGTGGTCCCTGCCAGCTGTCCCTGGGGCCACTCCCAGGTGCAAATGCAGATTAACGATCCTCCCTGAGACATCCCAGTTTGGGTGGATAAGGGTTTGTGGATTAAACCAGAGAGCTTGCAACCCAAAAGCAGCAGAGTCACCTCTCCTGTCTAGTTTCTTGAAAAGAAAGAGAAAGAATGGGGAAAATATCTTTTCACTCATTCATCCTACAAATTCTTGTTGTGTGTCTAGTATGGGCCAGGCCCTGTGCCAAGAGCCCAATCAGAGATTAAAGGTGAATTTTTTTTCCCAGGAGGAATAAAATGTGTGAAGCCTGGGATGCTATCTGGTCAGCTCTGAAATGGAACAAGTAAGAGGTGAGGAGGAAACAGAGAGAAAAGGGAAGAGGGAGTGAATAATCCCCACCCATGAGAAATACGGAGGCCACAGCCCACTGCCGGTGGGCTGACCAGTACCTGGTGTCTCATTCCATCTAAAACTTTAAGGAACGCAGTGTTTCCATAAGTAAGCATCACACACTCACACACACACTCCAAAATGTTCTGCTCGCCTGCCACATATGGTGGGGAAGGAGTGCATTTTTGTTTACTTTGGCAAATCTAGAGTCTCATCACTAGCTCTGCCTGGCAGACACTGGGCCCTGCCACGCATATGTCCCTACTGTGGGGGCGGGGGAGGGGGAGGCCAGCCCACTAAGGCAGCCAGAGCTCAGGCCTGGGGTCCCCTGCCAGCTGTTCCCTGACTACCCACCATTCTGCCTTTCTACTGCACAATCTGTCTTACAAAAGCAATTGGCATTCCATTTTCATGGGATAAGCACCAAGCGCAAAATATTTACCAACCAGAAGTTAAGCTTTGGCACAAAATTGGTTGCCACCTCAGCAAATCAAATTCAGTGAGCTGTCTCCTTGTCTGGGCTGTGCTTGTAATCATCAGCGGCGCGGGCTGATCTCTAGGTGAGGGAGTTGGAGAGAGAGCGAGATGGGTGTTCGGTAGGATCCGCTGTTGGCAGACTGTTGACTCAGATCATCTCCTGAGCAGCAGAGGAAGGGCTGGCTCTTCCTCCACTAAAGATTTCGCTGTCCCCACCCCCCGCCACCCCCCCACACACACTCTGAGCACTCTGAGAGCGGCAGGAGACCACTCTGCTCTGACAACTTTCTCTGCCACTGACATTATCTCCTAATTATCTTCTCAGCAGCGATGGCCTGGTACCAGTCCTCGACTTGTGCAAATGATTATAGTACCCAATCTGATTGGGAGGAAAGGAAATTCTGCAGTTCTTTGAGCTTTTCCGGGCTGTTACCGTTTTCCCAAAGGGCTTAAATGTTATAATATTCACAACAATCAGAAGGGAAGAAACACACACATTACTTTAAATGACCATTACTCAGAAAACAACACATTTTTCAGCCAGATGACTACATTGACGTAAGAGGGTAACTCTTGTCCTCAGCAGAGCTTCCAAGAACCAGAGCAATTAAGTAAATGGCCTGAAACAGAACCAAAGGATGGCAGACCCATGTGTGTTTCATGACGTACACTCTGGGTGGGGGATGTACTGCAGTCTTCAAAAATGATTTTTTAAAGAACAAATTAGTTTTCCCAACAGCCTTGAGGTATGCGGCTGCAGTCTGTAGCACACTTTGCTAGGGAAGAGGCCAGTTTGGTCTGGAAATCAAGTAGTGGCATTTAAAGGTTGACTTCACTGAGCCTGTCACTGTGTGTCTGTTCTTAGGGATGGAAGATAGAAGTCACACCCCAACTCTCCTCCCCAGCCTCCAGCTCTTTCTTCCATTGGTCTCTGGTCACTTCTTGGTGACCAAAGCCAGTTTCTGGTGGCCTAAACCTTCTCCACCACCAGTGTGGAGCCCATTGGTCAGATAAATAGAGTCTGACTCCCGCCCCGCCCTTGCCCTGTTCCCTGGGAGGTAACAAAACAAAACAAAACAAAACAGATAAATAGGGTCTGAAACTGCTAATCCTTGGTTGGCTTCCTTTGGTTGCATAAACCCAGAATCCTGGCTGGCCATGCTGGTGGCATAAAGCGGAAACTGACCAAGGGCTGTGAATGGACCAATGCTTCCACACGATGGAAAAGCCACCCAAGGGTTTGCAGGCCTGACACCTTGGCATGAGGACCACGCATGGAGTTCCACAGCAGGTCAGTAAGCCGGCCCCCAGCCCCTTTCCTTCCTGGGGACTCTCTGAAGGCAGCCTTGCCAAAGGGCAAAAGCCTGAGAGTTTGGCACAATGCACACTGCAGCACTTTTCAGTTCTTGAATATATGAACAACAGCTTTTAGAGCTCCAGACTAGAGCAGCCGTGTGGCTTTACTATACTTGGGATTGGGGGTGGAGCTCCAGTCGTGGTTTGACTCCGAATCTACTGGGAAGTTGTCTAAAATCCACCTAGTTCTTTGGGGCTGTTTTCTTTCATTTTGCAAAAACAAAGTTATTAGAGCAACCTCCTTAGTCGTCAGCTTACTGGTCATTAAACTCCACAATGGATCGAATGAAAGGTGCTGTCTAACTTAAATAAAACATCACTAATGATTCTATTACGGGCTTTATGAGAGGAAACGTGGGCGAGGAATGCTGCAACACTCACGCTGAAAGGCTCACTTCCCTTCCACGCTGCAGCAGCCTCTCCCAGCCTTTCCTCTCCGTCTCCTGCCCATCTGCCTCCCCCCGGCTCTGCGGGGTGCCGGCCTGGCCAGTTTCTGGGTGTGGTCCTCAGCGAGGCTGATGCTGCCACTCCAAGGAAGCTGGGACCCATGCCAGGAGTCATTTGTAGCTTCAGGCCTCCAATGTTTCTTGCAAATAATTGGGGAATAGATGCCTCCCCAATGAGGAAAGAAACAAAGATTTGTTGGCCAGTTACGAAGCATCAAACAGCAGCAGAGAGAAAATACAATCCTGGTGAAGAAACAAAGTATTTATCATCAACCAGGATGTGCAAGACTGAGCCCGGCTCTGAAGATGCCAAAATGAACGTCACCAGTGCTGCCTTTGAGATGCTGATTGGAGACCCAGTCCTTACCCTCAAGGAACGCACAGCCTCAGAGACTGATGAGAGGTCACCGTCAACCCGCTGGGACAGGAGACCGGGGACAGGGGTGGGAGCTGCAAGAGGGGGCCCTTCCAAAGGCAGGGACTTGGGAAGGATGGAGGCCGAGGTGTCTGAGCGGGACTAAGGTGCCTAAGATTTCAGCAGGAGGAAGGAGGTGACACGGGAAGGTGATGCGGAAAGTCACAGTGTCAGCAAAGCACAGGAGGGTTTCAAGGTGTCAGGGAAGAATAACACCCCCAGGACCCATGTAATAAAAGACAAGAGAAAAACAAACAAAGGTTTATTAATATGTACAGTTCACATATACATGGGAGACACCCAGGAAATGCGTAGTTCTCAAAGAGGTGGCCTTCAACTCCAGCTTACATAGCATCTTGTCAAAGAACAGTACATTTTTAGAGAGGTGACAAGGCAAAGGCAAAGGACTTTGAGTCTCTAGGGGCAGCAACTTGGGAGAAGGCAAATAAATGGCAAATAAAGGTGAGCTAGTAAGGCTTGTTAATGTACATTCTTCTGGTATCACCCCAGGTCCATAAGCATCCAAAGTTGTCTTCAGTGGCTGACCTCTGTCCTCCCTGGTAGAAGGGGGAGCAAGACACTTTTTGTCTCTATAAATGTAAGCCCTGCTTTTAGGCAAACGGAGGAAGGGCAGAGAGCTTTCCTGCATCTGCTTTTCCCAGTCTCCAGCTCAAACGGTCCTCCACACTTCCGGGCTGCATATTCTGGTCTCCCACAGAGGAAGCCAACAGCGGGGCGGCAAGGGTCAGGATATGGGCTGTGTCTGCAGCTGGGCCACTCGGGGAGGGTCCTGGAGGCCACGCTGAAGGGTCTGCAGCTGATTCTGCCGCATCGGGCAGCGATGAGGAGTTTGAGAGCGGGGAGGGCCTCCGTCAGATCGCTCTTGCTTCCTCTGACACGTGCCTCCCTCCAGTTCTCGCTGGGGCCTTCTCACCTTCCAGGTGTGAGGGGGCACATAGGGAGGAGGAGACGCTGGCCCAGCCTCCAGCTCTTGCGAGGGTTCAGGGGAAGCAGAGATGAGGGTTTGCACTTCTGGGTCAGTCCTGACTCTGATCACACTGCCCCACTTTGTGCCACCAGGCCAGTCCCCCTCTGGTCAAATTCCAGAGATGTCTCCCAATGATTATGACAATTAAAATAATCCCCCTCCCATTTCCACCCACCTGACTGCCTTGGGTAGCAATAACATGTGCACATGTCTGTCTCCCGGAGGACTGTCCTTGCCTTGACAGCAGGTATTGTTTTTGCCTTCAGCGTAGCATCTCCTCAAGTTTAGCATGATGCCTTGTATGCTTCAAGCACTGACATACATCTGTTAAGTGCACATATAGTACCACACTGTTTATTTTCCTACTTTATAAAGAAACTGATTATTATTATTATTATTATTATTTTGAGATAGAGTCTTGCTCTGTTGCCTGGGCTAGAGTGCAGTGGTGTCATCATAGCTCACTGCAACCTCAGACTCCTGGGCTCAAGCGATCCTCCTGCCTCAGCCTCCAGAGTAGCTGGGACTACAGGCATGTGCCACCATGCCCAGCTAATATTTTTTGTAGAGACATGGTCTTGCTATTGCCCAAGCTCGAACTCCTGGTCTCAAGTGATCCTTCCACCTCGTCCTCCCAAAGTGTTAGGATTACAGGTGTGAGCCACTGTGCCCAGCTCAAAATTGATTATTTTTTAAGTTCTGTAGTCAAAGAGAGCAGTAGCAATCCTCATGCCAACAAAAACTCTTCCTGGCTCTTCCATTTAGTCACCTTAATTTTTACTTAACACTTCGAACATTAGGAAATCTAGCAGAGCGCCAATGTCTGCAACTGTTCTCATCCACTAATGCAACAACTGCAAAATCCCTAAGAGGATTTAAAAATATTTATCCAAGCTCATACTTGCCAATGCAGAAAAAATACATAAATAGATAGGTCTGAAGCTAGATCCCAACACTGGAAGATCCTGGCTGTTGCAGCTCCAGCAAAGCCATTTTCAAAAGCACCAACTTCCATCTGGGGCCTGCATCCAGGCTTCCCCTTGCAGCCAGGTGTGTGCACAGGAATAAATCAAGGCTTGTGCTTAAGACTCTATCGAAGCCTGCACAGCCTTTGGGGTTTCAGAAAACATACGGCTCAGAAATAGATTGTGGTTGGCATGGAAGTGGGAGACTGTAACATCTTTCTATTTCTAATATGAAATTTATGAGGACCAGAGTTCGCTTGGGGTGGGTCTCTGGAGGACTGGGTCAATTCCCTGAGTCTGACTCACAAGATGTGTTAGGGTGCGAGATCAAAAAGAACTCTCGACACAAAGATTAGAATAGTTTTAAAGAAAAAAAGTTTATTTTACTTCCCAGGGGCGGGCAGGGCGCAGCACAAATGAAAGAAAGGAGAAGTGCCAGCAGGGAGGATAAGAGGTTTGGGATTTTTATGGGACAAAGAGAAAGCAGCTATGAAATGGCTGCATCTACTTTTTCCTTTTTTTTCTCTTCTCCTTGAGGCTGGCTTATAAGCGTTTTTGGAATGTGGTCTGTCGAGAGTGGGAGCTGGGGTGGGGAGAGTTTGCACCCCTGCTGTCTGCTGGGGGCTCTTCAAGGCTGTTAAATTCTTCAAGAGAACAAGTTAAGCCACACGGGTAGTTAATCAAACAAAAGGGCAGTTGTGCTCTGATCTTTCCCTTCAAAGGGGCAATTATGTGCTGTGCGTTTTCTCTTTTTTTCCTCCATTAGACAGTTTATTTTTCTCTCTATTAGATAATTTATTAGCAAGGCCATCCTTTCAAGATGGACCAGGATTGATGCCAAAGAAAGAACTAGACAGGCAGTACCTGGTAGCAGAGTTCAGCGCTGGTCTTGAAGTCGAGAGGCCCTGTTCCTGGTCCTGGCTCCACCACCACCAGCCATGTGAGACTGGGCAAGTCACTTAACCTCCCAAGCCTTGCCCATGAGGAATATTACCTGCCTTGCTTACTGCTTGTGACAGCCAACTAAGTTAACATATACAGATGTGTGTATTAAACCAGAAATTGGGCTGGGCGTGGTGGCATATGCCTGTAATCCTAGCATTCTGGGAGGCTGAGGCAGGAGGATTGCTTGAGGTCAGGAGTTCAAGACCAGCTTAAGCAAGAGTGAGACCCTGTCTCTACTAAAAACAGAAAAAATTAGCCAGGCATGGTGGCATGCACCTGTAGTCCCAGCTATTTAGGAGGCTAAGGCAGGAGGATCACTTGAGCCCAGGAGTTTGAGGTTGCCGTGAGCTAGGCTGATGCCACGGCACTCTAGCCTGGGTAACAGAGCAAGACTCTGTCTCAAAAAATAAATAAATAAAAAATAAATAAACCATAAATCACTGTGCAAACTGAACTATCAATTATTGGTAATGCTGGGGATGAAGGGGCCATCCCCTTCCTGAGCCCCTGGTATGCAAGGAGCCCGACAGCGGGCTGACTCCATGAGGAAGTGGTTGTTGGGTGATTTCACCGCTCCCACTCAGACTATTCCCAAAGGAGACCCAGAGAGTTGTGTTTCTTTTTGTCAATAGTGAATTGAAGCCCTAAAAATAAATTTCTTTTACATTTATTGTTCTTTAAATAATAAAGCAATTTATATTCACCAAAGGAAAAAAAAATGAGAGAGCAAAAACAAGAAAATTTAGAATACCCACTGTCTTGGTCAGCTTGGGCTGCCATAACAAAATACCATAGACTGGGTGGCTTAAACAATAGGAATGTATTGTCCTCACAGTTGGGCTGTGGCTCTTCCTGGCTTCAGACACAGCCGCCTTCTGGCTGTGTGTACACATGGCTTTTCCTCCGTGTGCCCGCATGGAGAAAGAGCTCTCTCTCTCTCTCTTTCTCTTTTTATGAGGCCACCAATCCTATTGGATTAGGATGCTTATGACCTCATTTAACCTTAAGTACCTCCTAGGGGCCCTATCTCCAAATACAGGCAGACTAGGAGCTAGGGCTTCAACATACGAATTTGTGAGGGGTTGGGGGACACTCTTCAGTCCCGAGCATGCAATGTCCTCACCCACCTAGAGAAAATCATGATTTATACCTTGGTATATCTTCTCCCATTCTTCTAAGCACAGAGATTTTTTTTTTTTTACAGTGAGATCATACCACGTGGATTACTTTGCAACCAGCTTTTTTCACTCAATAATATACAGTAACAGTCTTTCCACATCTTCAAATTTACTTCTCCAACATCTTGGTAACTTTGTAAATTCCTCAGTGTGGCTACACCATGGTTCCTGTGGTCTCTGATTTTGGCCTTGTAGTCTGTTGACAACTATGCCCATAATTCAGGGTGCTGAGATGAACACCCTTGACTATTTCCTTAAGACAAGGAAATTCATTCCTGGGAATGAATTCATGGGTCAATGGGCAGGCATACTTCTAAAGTTCTTGATGAGTAATGTCAGAACTTTTTTACCTATTTATATTCCCACCAGTAACAAATGGAAATGTGGCCTCGATTTTTTTTTAAATAAACTTTTTATTTTGGAATAAATTTATATCTACAGAAAAATTGCAATGCTAGCATGGAGAGCTTCTATACACCTTCACCCAGTTTATCCTAATGCTGATGTATTACCTGGCCATGGTTCATTTATCAAAATAAAGAAATTTACATTGGTATATTACTATTAACTAAATTGCACACTTTATTTGCCTTTCACCAGTTTTTTCCACTAAGGTTCTTTTTCTGTCCCAGAATCCAAGCTAGGACACCACATTGTATTTTGCGTGGCATCACTTTTTAAATCTTGTTTGCTATTGACTGCAGGAAAGTCCCTGGTGTTTTGGGGGCTTGTTGCTAATGCTAACTCCTGGTTATTGCTCATTGCTTCAGGGCATGACTTGTTGCAGCCTATATCTGTTCCATCAGCAAAGTTTACTGTTATACAGGGCAGTGAGAGAAATTTAGAGAAATTGACCATTGTGATTTACCTCCTCGAACTTCGTAGAGAGCCAAGGAAGAGGAAGGCTCCCTGTGTGGGAAAGAACATATGTGTGTTCCTACTGGCTCTCTCATGTGAATGCCATGCAGGAAACCTTTATAAAACAATAGCACCACAATTGGATTTTGCTCTATATTTGGAAAATTTGGCCCTTCATTACAAAGCAAGCTGATGCGATCTTATTTAGTTCATTCTTTTGCTCATCTCCTGTAATCATTAAATTACAGAGCCATATTTCCAAAGCTCTAAGGAAAAAAATGGATTAGAATAAAATCTTTTACACTCCTTTAGAAGAGCTCTGGATTCATTTATGAACGGTGGATGCTGAGCCCAGGGACTGATCTATTCCAAACCATCCTAGGTGAATGATTTGCTTCATTTTCCATGCCCTACAATGTTCTCTTTCTAATGTGGAACAAGGATGGAGCCTTTAATATATTCCATTCTTGGATGTAGCCCGGATTGCTGCGTGACCCTGTCCCCAGGGGCAAGAGCGAATGAAGGAATGAGAAGGCATGAAATACACAAATGATCAGGAGGAAGAAAATAAAAGCCAGGAAGACAAGGCTGCTGTGTTGTTTATCATACTCCTTTCAATGAGGCCATTTTCATCTTGCGGGACAGCTCCTAGCCCCACTCAAACTGTCAAATCGAAAAAGCCTTTGTTCTTTCCTTAGGAAGGCCCGTTTCTCTTAGCTGACTCAAAAACTTAACAAATACTCAGTGAGCTATTAGAACAGTTCTCAGACCAGCATCCATGGGAAGAACAGTTATCTTCCCAGCTCCGAATCTGTCTAAAACCATGATTGATTCCCTTATGTTTTCATTTTTCTCTCATTGTCTCTGAGAATCCAATTTGGACTCTTTTCAGCAAGGTTCCTTGGGGAGACCTATTTGTTTCTCTGAGCAGTCCAGTTTGGGCTTAGGATCTCCCCCAGGCTGTCACCAAGCCCCTCATTCAGAAGGAAGGTGCTGTGGGCCGAGCTCAGGGGTTCACCTGGGGAATCTTCAGGAAGGATTCTGGTGAGAGCTGCTGTGACTGTTTTCCTTCCAGGCAGCTCTGCCAGGATGTGGCTCTGCACACCAGATTTGCATTCCAAATACAGGACCCACTTGCCTCATTATGTTTTGTGTCTTTATTAGGAAGGAGGGCGGAAATCAGAGCAGAAGAGTATCTCTAAGATGATGCTATTGAAAACCCCCAAGGAAGCCATACCCTGCCCATGGAGCCCCCAACACTGTCCTCACTTCTGTGACCAGGAGTCAAGCCCCTAAGGGCTGCCTAAGGACCCAGAACAAACTGACTCTCCTAGCTCAGCTCAGATAACTCACAGCTAATTAGCATGAGCTCAAACTGCTTCCAGCACCTTCCAGCTTGCAAGAGTACCCTTAAGATTGGGTTATTTACAATCGGCTTGGGGACCAGGGATTGAAAATTATGAGATAAAGTGGCAACAGGAACAGCCCCAATTTTTCTCTACAGCTTCTTGAGAAAGCTGTCCTTCCCGGCTTCCTCATTAATCAAGACAGTGGATGTCTAGCACACTCCATCTCTTTTTAACACTTTGTATCGCTTCTCTTTGACTAATTCAATCACTAAAGATGGTCTGATGATGCCAAGTGCTCACATGAGTACCTTAAATTTGGCCCCTAATTTTTCCTACCATAGATATAACAGAATCTATAAAGATCTCTTTATTCATAACAATTTGGGTATTTGAAATTGGCTAAAGAATCCTTTCATCAGTTCAATTTCAATGAAGTCAAGATGTACTGAAGCCCATGCCTAGGGAAATGATGCTAAATGTTGGAAATGCTTTATAGGCATGAGCTCAAGAGGCTCTCTCTGTCACCCTCCTCGAATGTGTGTGGGGAAAGGGGACCCGCCCCCAGCCTCCATCTGGTCTTAGTCCTTGCTGCAGCCTACATCTCCCTGCCCTTCCAGGTCACCTGGTTCCCTACTCCAGTCTTTGCTTCTCCTTGGGCCTTTGCTTGTGCCACTGCTGGTCACAGCCTGAAACTCCAGGATCTCCTTCCTTCACGTCCTGGGTGTCAGGGGATGGGTGGGCAATGCTGGGGGTGGAGGGTGCTTCCTGCCTTGTCCTTTTGATTCTGTAATACAGGACTGTGGTGGGTGGCAGATTCAGGGGTGATGCTGCACAACTGTGTCAGTTAGGATTGGGTTCGGCTACGTTTATGCAGTTTGAGTCAATATAGCGCAGAACTTACAAGCCCATACTGTTATTATTAAGCCCAGATTAATTACATTTAGGCAAATTAGTTAATCTCTCTGTGCCTCATTCCTCATCTGTAAACAGGGATAATAACAGTACCTACCTCATAGAGTTGGTGTATGAGGATTAAATGAGTTAGCATATAAGCCAAGCACTTAAAACAGTATTTGGCATGTCATAAGTGATTATGATGGTAATATGGGGGGAAAAAAACCCAAAGAATTTTATTTATTTAAAAGTCCAAAGGTAAATAGCCCAGAGCTGGTATAGCAGCTTCATAGTATTATTAGATCCAGACTTTTATCTTTCTGTTCCCTCTTCAAGGTTACCTCATAACACAAGATAATTGCTAGAGCTCCACTCATTGCACCCAAATTGCAGTTTGGAAGGAGAAAAGGCAAATGGGCAAATAAGAGGTTATCTCAACTGAGTAAACGCCCTTTAATGAGCCTTCCTGGGATTCTGACATAACATTTCTCCTTCATTTATTGCCCAGAACTTGACCATACTCCTGCTTATATCTTATTGACTAGAACGGGGTCACATATCCATGACATGCTGCAAGGGAAGACGCTCTTTATCTCAGCTGATGATGTGCCCAGCTAAAAGCTACTAAAAAGGATGGGAAGAGTAGACATAGGGAAGAGAGAACAATATCCACCGTGACACCACAGCACAGCAAACAGCCTAAAGGTGAGTATCAGGGATCTCTTTTCCTCAGCCAGCCCCTCCCCCAGGAAGTTTTGCTCAGCTCTTTCTCTCCTCACATCCTAACTCACCTGCATCACTTGAGCTCTGGTCTTCTCCAGACCCTTGTCACACCTGCACCCTTCTTGCATCTTCCCTTTTCTCCCTAGTCTCAGCCACTCACTGCTCTCCAGAAACCCCAAACTCTCCGCAGTGCAGTGATGAGCAATTCATTTGCTCTCACCTGATTGCCCAGGACCCTGCTATGGCTGGGGCAAAGCTTTCTCAATCAAAACGCTCATTGGAGCAATCCAGGCATTTTTCTCCATCAAAGAATGGATACAGCTGGCAGATTAAATACACGTTTTTACTCCTGCTCCCTCCCCACACTCCTCTGCAGCATCGGTAAAGGGATCTGGAAAGGATACAAATCCACAAGGAGGAACAACGGGAGAGGTAACAGCAGCAACATTTTGAAAATCGGAAAGCAGATGGAGAAGTGGTAAGTGACTTAGGCAGTTCTAAGAAAGACAAATGGTAAACCAGCAAGGTGGAAAAAAAAAACAAAACAAAAATGCTTCCTTTTATAGTGCACCCCCAAAGGCACAAGAATTGGCAGCAACACCTTTTTTTTTAAACCTCTGGTAAAAGTGGTGAAGGTGGAGCCAGAAGCAGGAGGATTGGTGGGAAGGCTGGTTAAGAAGCAGTTCGACACCCCAGATCCCCTCTCCCAGATGACAATCTCTCCCCTAACCCAGCAGAAGGCTAGAGGTTTATTCTCTGGAGAAAATAGGGGACCTCTGGTCTAAGAACCAACAGGCACTGTGTTTTTAGCAGGAACCCGGGGGATCAAAGGATGTGTTGAATGTTGAATCTCCCAAACTCCTTCCACAGCTGGCTTCCAGGAATACACCCTCCAGGTAGGAAATTGGAAGCATCTTCTTGGGAAATGTGATATACTGACATTGGGGTACCTTAAAGGATTGGTCCCAGCCAGTAAGAAGAAGACCCGCAGTACCCAGCAGGGATTCCCATCAGCCAGGAACACTGACATTAGAGGACAACCTCTCATGGGAAAGAGAGCAAAGCAAACCAACAGACACCACATTGGGTGAACAAAATTAAAAACCTACAAACAGAAAGAGGGAATGAGATACAGAAGGTAAGGGAACTGTGAGAAGACAATCAGACCAATCCAGGATGTGGGACAGGTCACAAGACCACTGACCAGATCTCTTCAACAAGTCAATTTGACAAAAAATAAAAAAAGTTGCAGGGGAACATCTTCGAAATAGAGACACAAAAACCAAATGCAATATGTGGTACTCGACTGGATCCAGGTTATAAAAATAAGTTATAAAAGATATTTTTGAAACAACCAAGGAGATTTGAATATTGCAAATGCATTTGATATACCTAACCTACCGAATATCTTATTAATAGTAAATATGCTCAGAGCACTTTCATTACCTTACAGTTGGGCAAAATCATCTGACATGAAGCTTGTTTTATAATAAAGTATTGAATGTCTCATGTAATTGATTGAATACTGTACTGAAAGTGAAAAACAGAATGGCTGTATGGGTACTTGAAGTACAGTTTCTATTGAATGTGTATGACTTTTGTACCACCATAAAGTTGAAAAGTCATTAAGTAGACCCCTAGTAAGCCAGGGGCTATCTGTATATATATGTGAAGCATCATGATGTATATAAATTTCTTTAAAATTTTGCCCATATTTTCTTTAAAATGCCTCAGGAAAAACAGATCAAACAGATATGGCAAAATGTTAGGAATTTTTGAGCCTAGCTGAGAGGACGTATTAGAATTTCGTTGTCCTGTTTCTTCTCTTTTCCTGTGTTTTACATTTTTATAATAAAAAAATAAAACCAAAACAATCAGGGAATGACAAAATAACTGATGTAACCTCTTCAAATCCCGCAGAAGGAAGCTGGGCAAGGAGAGGGCCATTGGGTGGGTTCCTGCAGCCGTTTCGATCTGGGTCCCCAGGGAATGGGTGACAGCTGGGGAAAAACCACCTCAAGACCCTTGGGAAAGTTGAGATTCTAATCCTGGAGAGTACATGCCCAAACCTTAAGTTCAGGGCAGGGCAGACTGGGGTTGCAGGTCCCCAAGCATGATTTAGAGCTTGATGGCAAGAGTTCAGAGCAGGAAGATAGAGGATGGAATTTCAGGCAAGTGCTTTGAAAACTGATGGGTAGATGGGCCAGGTCAGGCACATTCCATAATCAATAAAAATTACACGTACACAAGTCATTCACTGGGGCATTATTTGTTATAGTAAAAAAAAAAAAAATTTTTTTTGAGACGGTGTCTTGCTATGTCACCTGGGCTAGAGTGCAGTGGTTTCATCATAACTCACTACAACCTCAACCTCCTGGGCTCAAACCATCCTCCTGCCTTGGCCTCCTGAGTAGCTGGAACTATAGGCTCTCACCACCATACCTGGCTAATTTTTCTATTTTTTATAGAAACGGGGTCTTGGGGTCTCACTCTTGCTCAGGCTCAACTCCTGGCCTCAAGCGATCCTCCTGCCTTGGCTCCCAAAGTGCTACGATTACAGGCATGAGCTACTACACCGCACCTGGCCTCTTATAGTATAAAATTTAAAAGAATCTACATGTCCATTGATTGCTTAGGGAACTAGCTGAATAAACTAAAATACAGCCACACAACGGAGTGAGAAGCAATAAAAAGCAATGAGAAAGAACTCTAATCAGTGCTTTTAGCTGTTTCCAACATTTTGCTGGTCTTTGTTTTGCTCAGCGTCCAGTCTCTTGCTCTGGCCAGAGGTAAGGTGACAGCTCCCCAACCCCACTCAAGGAAGAGCCCATGACAACGGTAAACTCTACAGTGAGTTTTGAGACACACAACACTATGGAAGACTCAGAATGGCTTTCACGATCATTATAACTTTTCAAATTAATAAACCATCCTCCAACAGATGCCAATCTCTGAGGGACAAAGAGCACAGAAAGAGTCCGAGAAACCTAGCACCTGCTTCCAAAGGAAACCCCCAATTTAAAGCACTGGGTATTTCCAACACATGAATCTGGTTATTAGTTCTGAAATGGCCCTGGAGCAAATACAATTTGCAATAGTAGAAGAAGATGTCTCTCTTTTGTTCTGCAAGTGATGGGATCCACAAAATGCCCACAAGCTGTGAGCACGGATGGGAGATGCAGGGAGAAATGTTCTTGTGTGTCCTAGGGGGAGGAGAGTGGGCTCCTTCTGCACATTCGTTCTGGGAACTCAGGGCCAACAGTACAGACCCCACAAATCCTGCTTATGCTAGGATCCCAGAGCTCCCGGGAGAAATGGAAAAGGAATGTTTGACATATCAGCGCTGTGAACAATACTGACCTGAAGAGGTAAGACAAAGGGTCTTACTGGAAATGGGCTGGAAATGCTTCATTCAGTCTTTCAATGTTCATTGCCTTACAAGGTTCATTTTTTTGTGAATTGTCTATTCATATCCTTTGTCCATTTTTGAATACTGGGTTTTCCTTTGCTTTTTGATTTGTAAAAGTTCTCTATTTTAGATACTACTACTCTGTGCAAAAGGATGTTAAAATAGGGCTCTTTCTGCTTCAATTCTAATCTTCAATCAGAGCTACTGATATGCTATATCCCAAATACCAAAGTGAGTGTGAGGCTGGCTCTCCATATGCAGAATTTACAAAGGAAATTCCAGAGAAAAGTAGTCAACAATTCTTAGACTCCTCGGCCAGATCAAGGCTAATTAAAGGGTCTAAGTGTAGAGAGAGAAGAGAAATTTCTGAAGAGATTCTGTTGTTGAGACTTCTCGCTGTGCTATGAATAGTCCCCATCCCCTCTCAGCTTAGGGGCACAGGGTTGCTTCTTCCTTTGCCTCAAAGAGTGAATGAACGGGCTTCTATGACACCACTCACTCAGGGAACTTGATATGTATGTCCCTACAGTTGGGGGTCACCATGGGCCAGGGTCTGACTCCTGCCCTGGAAACTCAGAGAGTAGGCAGGACAATGAATTGCTTAGATGGCAGAGCCAGGAGACTGCTCACGCATCAGCATCTTTCACCCCTCTGAGTTCATCAGGACAAAGGATGCACCAATGTTTCGGTGGACAAGATGTGGGCAGTGTGGGAGAGGGCTGGCATGGGTGGTCTTAGTCCTGCCCAGTGGGGCTACTTGAAGGAGCAAAAGGAATCCAGTAGCAAGAAGCTAGAGATGAAGCTCAGTTCCTCGGGGTTGGAAGCAACCGCCCACAACAGAACACATCTGTCAGGGTCAAGGGACCTGCAGGAAGGAGGTCCCTAGTAAGAGAATCTTCTGAGAGACCATAAAAGTGCCCACTAGAGAAAAAACATGCTTTAAATTCTGCCAAGCCCAGGATTTAAGACCAGGTTATAATGGGGCCTTCTATCCACTTAGCACCCCTCCCTTCCTACACCTGGGCCCTGGAAGGATAAACAGGGCAGCAGGTTCAAGGTTGGAGAGGTTGCGAGAACCCATGACAATAAACTAAAGGAAAATGCCAACCATTCCCTCCTTTCTCACCGTGCTACCAACCTGAAGGAGATCTAAGCAGGAGGAGGAAAGAAATTTCGACAGTAAATCAAGTTCAGACTTTTTCTTAAGATCTTGGGTGGACGATACGCTTTATAAATTGAGACTAGGCTTATGTCTTAAAGTGACTCTCAGACTTTTTTTTTTTTTTTTTTGAGACAGAGTCTCACTGTGTTGCCCGGGCTAGAGTGCCGTGGCGTCAGCCTAGCTCACAGCAACCTCAAACTCCTGGGCTCAAGCGATCCTCCTGCCTCAGCCTCCTGAGTAGCTGGGACTACAGGCATGCGCCACCATGCCCAGCTAATTTTTTCTATATATTTTTAGTTGTCCAATTAATTTCTTTCTATTTTTAGTAGAGACGGGGTCTCGCTCTTGCTCAGGCTGGTTTCGAACTCCTGAGCTCAAACAATCCGCCCACCTCGGCCTCCCAGAAAGCTAGGATTACAGGCGTGAGCCACCGCGCCTGGCCCAGACTTTTTATTATCTGAAAATGAGTGGAAAAGTCTTGTACTTGCCAAAAATTTCATCCAAGAGCAGGAAAAGATTACTCCACCGAGATTTTTAAAGGAAGTTGAGAGTCCACACATGGTGGCTCACGCCTGTAATCCTAGCACTCTGGGAGGTCAAGGCAGGGGGATTGCTTGAGGCCAGGGGTTCGAGACCAGCCTGAGCAAAAGCAAGACCCTTTCTCTACAAAAAGTAGAAAAAATTAGCCAGGCATAGTGGTGCGGGCCTGTACTCCCAGCTACTTGGGAGGCTGAGGCAGGAGGATCGATTGAGCCCAGGAGTTTAAGGTTGCTGTGAGCTATGATGATGCTACTGCACTCTAGCCTCGGTGACAGAGTGAGACTCTGTCTCAAAAAAAAAAAAAAAAAGAAAGAAAGAAATACTATGATGGTTAGCTTTTTTTTAGAGACAGGGTATCTCTATGTTGCCTAGGCTGGACTCAAACTCCTGGACTCAAGCAATCCTCCCACCTCAGCCTCCTGAGTAGCTGGGACTATGGGCATGCACCACCATGCCCAGCAAGTGATGGTTAATTTTATCTATCATCTTAGCTTGGCTAAAGGATATCCAGATAGCTGGTAGAACATTATCTCCAAGGGTGTTTGTGAAGGTGTTTCCAGAAGAGATTAGTATTTGTTTTTTTTTTTTTTTTTTTTTTGAGACAGAGTCTCACTCTCTGGCCTAGGGCGAGTGCCATGGCGTCAGCCTAGCTCACAGCAACCTCAAACTCCTGGGCTTGAGCAATCCTACTGCCTCAGCCTCCCGAGTAGCTGGGACTACAGGCATGCACCGCCATGCCCAGCTAATTTTTTCTATATGTATTTTTAGCTGTCCAATTCATTTCTTTCTATTTTGGGTAGAGACGGGGGTCTCGCTCTTGCTCAGGCTGGGCTCGAACTCCTGACCTTGAGCGATCCACCCGCCTCAGCCTCCCAGAGTGCTAGGATTACAGGCGTGAGCCACCGCGCCCGGCTAAGAGATTAGTATTTGAATCAGTAGACTGAGTCAAGAAGGTCAACCTCACATACATGGTTGGGCATCATCCAATCTGTTGAGGGTTTGAATAGAACAAAAAAGCAGAGGAAGGACAAATTCACTCTCTCTCTTTGAGCTGGGACGTCCATTTTCTCCTGTGCTTGGACATTAGAGCTCCTGGCTCTCAGGGCTCTGGGCTGTGACTGGGAGTTCCACCATCAGCTCTCCTGCTTCTCAGCCCTTCACACCCAGCCTGCATCACACACGGGCTTTCCTGGTTCTCCAGCTTGCAGATGGCAGCTCACAGGACTTGTTGGCTTCCATAATCACATGAGCCAATTCCCATATGAAGAACCCAGACTAATAC
>RJWJ010021717.1:0-27589 GCA_004363605.1 Indri indri | reverse complement strand
AAAAAAAAAAAAAAAAAAAAAAAAAAAAAAAAAAAAAAAAAATTAACTCAAGATAAAGTAAAAACTTAAATGTAAAACCTGAAACCATAAAAATTCTAGAAGAAAACATAGGAAAAACTCTTCGAGACATTGGCCTTGGCAAAGAATTTATAAGTAAAACCCCTAAAGCAAATACAGCAACAACAAAAATAAATATATGGGACTTAATTAAACTAAAAAGTTTCTGCACAGAAAAGGAAATAATCAACGGAGTTAATAGAAAACCTACAGAATGGGAGAAAATATTCACAAACTATACATCCAACAAAGTATTAATATCCAGAATCCACAAAGGACTCAAACAAATCAGCAGGAAAAAATTGAATAATCTCATCAAAAATTGGACAAAAGACATGAACAGATTCTTCTCAAAAGAAGATAGACAAATGGCCAAAACTGAAAAAATTTTCAACACCAATAATTATCAGGGAAATGCAAACTAAAACCTCAATGAGATACCACTTTACCCATGTCAGTATTGCCATCATTAAAAAGTCAAAAAACAATATATGGTATGGTTGTGGTGAAAAGGGAATGCTTATACACTGTTAGTGGGAATGCACACTTCTACAACTTCTGTGGAAAGCACCATGGAGATTCTTCAAAGAACTAAAAGTAGACCTACCATTCAATCCAGCATTCCCACTACTGGGTATCTACCCAAAGAAAACAAGTCATTTTATAAAAAAGACACTTGCATCTGAATGTTTATCACAGCACAATTCACAGTAGAAAAGATACAGAACCAACCTAAGTGTCCATCAACTGATGATTAGATTTAAAAAAAAAATGCAATATGTATACCGTGGAGTACTACTTTTACGGCAACTTGGGTGGAACTGGAGATCATTACCCTAAGCGAAGTTTTTTAGGACCGGAAAACAGATACCAAATGTTCTCGCTTATAAATGGGAATTAAACTAGGGATATGTATGGTCATAAAGAGCAGTAAGGGACGTTAGAAACTAATAAGTGGGGGGAGGAGTGTTGGACAAAAATCTACCTATGGAATATAATGTACACTATTCCTGTGACAGGTACACTGAAAACCCTGACTACAGCATAATACAATTTATCCAAGTAATAAAAAAAACACTTGTACCCCCTAAATTTTTTGGACGAAAAGAGATTTGTATCTAGAATACTTCAAAAATAAGAAACTCAAAACTCAGTATCAGAATAAAAACAATCAAAATGGGCAAAATATTTGAATGGATAATTCAACAAATGTATATTGATAGTAAATAAGCAGATGAAAAGATAATCAACATTGTTAGTTATTAGTGAAATGGCAATTAAAACCACAATAGGGTGTCTATGCACACCTGTTAGAATAGCTAGAATTATTTAATAAAAGGATGTGGAGGAACTGGAGCTCTCATGTACTCATGTTTGGAATATATTAATAAAATACTATGACTTGGGAAAATAGTTTGGCATTTTCTTTAAAAGTTAAACATAAACCTTTCATATGATCCAGCTATTTCACTCCTAGGTATTCACCCAAATGTAACGAAAGCATATGTCTATACAAAGACTTGTATGTGAGTGTTCACAGAAGCTTTCCAACAGCCCCAAACTGGAAACAATCCACCAAAAAATGCACAAATAAACAAACTGTGTAATGTCCTGAAATGGAATACTACTCAGCAACAAAAAGGGCTGAACTGTTGATACACACAGCACAACGTTGATGAAACTCAAAGTAATAGGGCAGAGTGAAAAGAAGCTTGACCATAATTAATTGCATACTCCGCGATTCTATTTTTATAAAACTATAGAAAGCAGATCAGTGGTTACCTGAGGACTGAAATGAGGGGTAGAGGAAGAGGAAGGTAAGTCAGGAAAGATTAACAAGGAGGTACCAAGAGATTTTTGGAGGGATGGATATGTTCATTATCTTGATTGTGGTGATGATCATATACTTCTGGCAAAATTTATTATATTGTACACTTAAATATATACATAGAGTTATTGTATATCCATTATAGCTCAATAGCATTATTTTTTTTAAAAGAAGCCAACACATCCTCAAAAAGTAATGTTTTCTTAGTTCTGGTTTGGTGCTCTTTCTACTGTATTGCTTGTAAAGCAACAAGACTTTATATGGGCTATATAACCACACATATTATAATTTTGGGGGATTATATTACTTATTTTAATTAGCTACTGTTTACACATAATCTATATAGCATTTATTCCTCCCACTAGGTGTTTTGGAGGGGTGTGTTATAGTATAGTAAAAATAATAGAGCAACTATCTTGAGAACAATGTTGAGTTCTTCATATATGTTATTTTATTTAGTACTTACAAAGTATATGACAGATTTTTCTCAATTTATAGTTTATAAAACTGAGGCACAGAGAAGTTTAGTTTATCAATGTCGCATTATTAGTAAGAGGTTGAGCTGCTTTCAACCCCAAGTTTTGGTGACTACAGAGTTTGTTTACCTATCTTATCATATAGTAGTACATGATGTTGTGTTATATTATGTTATAATATGTTACGTTATGTTGTGCTATGGTATGTTGTGTTGTGTTGTTGTGTCGTATTATGTCGTGTTATACTATATGCATTAGATATTGTGACTGTCAAATTCTAGTTATTGTCCTGAAGTGATTGATCCCAGGACCTTCCAAATCTAATCCGTTCTACACATGATTCTATGTTTTTACCTACCCTTCCGTTTAGAATATTAGTGCCTTTTATAACAATGTCATGAGCACAGTATTTATGTAATGAATACACATTTGCACATTTCATCCATATAAAATATATCTCTGGGAAAATGTGCACACTTCACAGTTAAGTACCAAACTCCAGATGTCTGCAACAGTGAAGAACATGTTTACGTTTCAATTGTTGAAATTAATTGTTTGTTTGAGTAAGGCATTCTGCCTTTTATAATGTACATGATTAAAAAGAAATGCTTCACAACACAATAATTATTAACCTCACTTCACTAAAAGGAGTCTTACATTCAGTCAAGAGTCTTCTATGTACAATTACAATAAAGACAAAGGATCTTTCTTAAACTAATTCAAAATTTGCCTGTAAAAGAAAAATGTGAATTCTGTTGATGAGCTTGCTCATTGTTTTTCCTTTGCACAGGCTTCAATCAGTGTGCTGTATTCAATTTAAAAAGGTGTATGTGTGCAATACATACCCATACAGGTCCATATATACATATGAAAACCAAAGCAGCATCAGCCAATAATTTAGAGCAGAGTAAGATTCTTACCTCTGGGCTCAAACTATGAGTCACTTTAGTCATTCTCTGCGGGGAAAAGCACAACCAATTGACTAACAATGTAAATAGGGTTTTGTCCGATGACCCTAACTGATTTATCTTTACCTAAAATGCTACACAGTTTTAAGACCTGAATGAACCGATCACTTCTGGAGAAAATGTCTCAATCTTACTAGTAGGCTAATAAACAGGTAATTAAATTAAATGTGGCATTTCAATGGAAAAGTATTGACGCAAACTTGGGAAAGCAAAACAAGGAAAGGATATGTAGCAATTCTTTAATTTCCAATCTATAGATGATGTGACACTTTGTTGTTAACAAAAGAGTTGAACATAGAACTCAGGACTTACATTAACTTTGTAAAAAGAATAGACTGTGTACACATCTATACAAACCTCTATGGAAAGGTGTTTTTCTTTTCCGTGTCACTCCTAGTGCTGATAATGTCACCACGTTGTTCCAAAAATGCAGTTAAATATACAGTACACATAATTAGTATTCAACTCATTTTTGCCTAAACAAATTGATAGAGTGAAAAATGGAGAGATTGTTGTGAACCATGAGTTCAGATAGAACAATTATTCCCAGTGTACATACAGTCTTTGTTCTCTTGTTGGTCATGAAATTCCTCCCAATGGATTGGTCCAAAAATAATGCTCCTTCATGCTCTTCTTACTGGTCCATGACACTGAATTCCATAGACTTTTAGTTGTTTTTATAAACAACTAAGAACTATTTCTAGACAACCAATTAAGTGAGTTGTTAAATATTACTAAGATTTGGAATTCAGAACTAAAAGAGTTTATTTAGGATAGTTAACATTTTGCTGAAAATTTTGGCTGCCAAGTAATATGGGAAGTGCTCTAAATCCTCCCTCTGGGCTTGGGCACAAAGGCTATTTCAGAAACATCAGTGTTGTCTTGAGTTGGTCATTTTTAATTGCTGTTCTTCTTACTTTTTAATTATTGCTTACTGCAAGAATATTCTTTAGTTTGCTATTGAGTCTTCAGTGAGTACTGATGCATTTTTTTCTAACTGACATTTATCTAGTGTACTTTCAAAAGTATGAGTTGATCTAGTATGCTTTCATATATGAGGGGATATGAATTAAAGATGAAATCACCAATAACCCTGTTCGTTGTGTATATAAAACCCTCCTAACATGTGCTACTTCAGAGACACTTCATTAAGAACTAGGTGAAGTAGGTGGGCCATGGGTTAAATTGTCCTCTATCTAAAAATGCTTCTGTTAAAAAAGTAGACATTCGAATGAGAAGGTTGTAGTCTGAATCCAATTTTGTTATATATTATGCTCTTCCTGTATGTCCTCTATTATGCGTGTGGTGTGTGTACATGAGAGAGAGAATGAGAGAGAGGGAGGACAGACAGACCAGACAGAATATAGGATAATTTTACCACTTCAATCCCCAGCTATCTGTTCATTTATCTATTAATACAAAACAATGATCATCTCTAGATAGGGAGATTCTATGTAATTTTAACTTTTATTAGATATTTTTATATTTTTCAAATTTCTGTCTGTTATGTACATTATTATATTAAAAATTCAATATGAATTATTTTGTCTTTGATGAAGTATATTCAAATCCCTACCCTTAGCACCAGAACGCTGAGAGCGTAAAAGGCAGAGAGACATGTAAGAGTGTATGTATCTGTGTGCGTGTGTGTGTGTGTGTGTGTGTGTGTGTGTGTGTGTGTGTTTCCTATCTACCTCCTGGGTGCTTCCTGGTTGGGATTTCAATAAGACTTGAAGTATGGACTGAGAATAACTGAACCCACATTTCAAAATGAGTATGTTATCGATGTTCTACTCTTTAACATAAAATACAGCTATGTTCTATGCAATGGGATTCAGATATTCAATTCCACTTGCTCCTAATAACTTATAAAAATATTTTGATCTGTTTTCAGACTGGGCTCTTCTTTCTCTAGGCCCTTCGCATCATCTTCTGTAATTCCCATGGCATCACGTATATACCAACTGGTTCTTGCTTCAGTATTCATACTGATTGCTAAAATATCTTAGTTTTGTTGACACTTGCTCTATTCACTGTCTCTACATCGCAAGCATTTTAAAATTGCTTTCTAAGGAATAATAGCCGTCCCTCAATAGCTCTATAAAACTCTGCTTTAAAGCTGTGACTTCTCTTTCTTACTAAGAGAATCACTGTGTATTTATGATTTTTCTCTCATTGAAGTCTCGTTGTCATGATCACTGTCTTAACAATGGTAGAATGAGAAATGTATTTTAATCTCTTCAGAGCATGAAATCACCTCTTACCTTAGAACTAAAAGCAAGTCCTCTATTGGTCATCTCTGTGACATTTGCCTTCCAGCACCATTAAAAGATCTAAAATAGCAATCTTTGGAATAAGTCGGAGAGATTAGCATTTAACCACTTCAACCACATGTAGGTAGACAACATCCTAAAGTCTGTATTTTTGATATGGCTCTATAACTTTTATTACTGTGGTGCACTTGCAATCTCTATTGTTGAACAACTGACTGTTTTATGAATGTTAGATATTTGGGGAGTACTTTTGAAGCATTGCAGATGCCCTAAGTGTGGTTTCTGTTGATACCATACCTACCTTAGAAACTACACCACCTTTAGGGGAATTAGAACCATGACTAGCAATCCTACTGCTTATAGGAACCAACTTTACACATATGAAGTGGACACCATCGTTCACATCTACCCAATTGTTAACTGCAGCTCCAAGAGTATTCTTTTAAAAAATGACAACGCAATTATGTCAGCTTGACACTTTAAACCCCTCAACAGTTTTTTCCAGCATTTTTAGGATAAACACCAAAATCCTTAACATGATGTTCTAGGCCCTTTGTGATCTAGCCCCAGCTGCCTTAACAACATCTCATGCTGTCTCCACCCCATCCCTATCTTTCTTCAAATTGTACCAGTTTTCTTTCTGTTGCACGAAAGACATATTCTATTTCTTATCTCAAGAGCCTTACATGTGCTATTTCTTGGACATGGAATGTTCTTAACCCCCTCACCTTTTTCTAACCAATTCCTACCCATTTCTCAGAGTGTACCGTGACTTTCAAATCCATGATGACTTTCTCCTCGATTTTCTAATATGAAGTCAAGGTTTCCTCTACTTTCTCAAAACACCCTGCACTTTATTATTTTTTAAATGATAATTGGTTTAAAAATAAAAAGTTGGAACAAAGTATGGACTTGAGTTAATAAGAATGTGTCAATATTGGTTCATTTCTTGTAACAAATAGACTAAGGTAAGATGGTATCGTGGGGAAAACTGGCTGGGTATATAAGGACTCTTTGGTGCTATGTTTGCAACCATACTTTTCTGTAAATCTCACACTGTTCTAAAAGTTTATTTAAAAATAAATATATAATTGTGTAATTAGATTTTGAGTTTCTTGCTTCACCTACCAGTCTGCGAGTTCCATATAGAAATGAATCCATGTGGGTCTATATCCACTGTATTGACAATGCCTAAACAGTACCTTGCATATGGTATGTATTTTATACACATTTTCTATGAACAAATAATAAATACATAAGCATACTGAAGTCTATCAGATTGTGTCAGGTAAACTTAGCACTTTCAACATGTCAATTATAATGATTTTTCATATATCTATGTCCATTTCCCCAGCTGGTTTTAGGTTCTTCCAAGCCATGAGTCATGTATTATTTATCTTTATATCTTTAATATTTAACCTGGCACATAAAAGGCCCTGAAAAACAGCTTGTTTGTTGACTAAATGCATCGACTTTAAGAAGAGCATTAGGTAGATATTCTATTCCTCAGTGAAGGTGCCTATTTTTACATTTGAAATTTTAACTACCCTTCAATATATGCTTTCATATACAGTTTATATATGGATGCCAAAATTTTATTGAGGAATTTGCAATAAAATTTCCACAAGGAATTTTATAATTGAATAATAGATTTAATTTATTAAAGATATTCACATAAATGACCATCACAGTTTCCATCTATACTGCATTTATGCAAGTTAAATGCATTTTCAAAATAATATTTAAGTATACTGAAGACACTTCAAGAAAGAAACTTTTAGAAATTAGTCTTAATACTGAAAAAAATATGAAAACTTAGAAGATACATTTTTATATGGAAGTTTCTACTTAAAATAAGATATCAAAAGTACATTAGAGGAAGTTTTGATCAGGTTTCACTAAAAATCACATTACTCCCATGCAACTTAAGCAAAGAGTAGCCAAATATATTGAACCATCAGAATCTGGTACTTGTATTATCAATTCCTGAGAAGTTACTTTCTTTATTAATAACCTGTCTAATAAATTAGGACGTTAAAAATGGTCCCTATTTTGTACCCATTTCTCATCCTTCTTAAGGCCAGACATTGCTCAGTCAAGCATGGTGATTGCATTGACCTCTGAAGGACTTTGGGTTTTGGTCAAGTCCCCAGGGTGTGCTGCAAAATGAGAAATTATGCGTCTTCACTTCGAGGTCACAGGAGACAGCAAAATTCTTTAGCAAAACGGTGGGAAATTAGCTTCCTAGTGTCAGAAAGCAAAGAATTAGTTATATTTCAAACCTGTTTTTCAGTTTGGTGGGAAAAATGCTAGGGAGCATAGAAGAAATGCAATAACAAATTCTTTCTAATGTTTGATTATGAATGTTTACCTTGTCCATAAATCAGGCTCCAGAAGTATTACATGTTGAATCATTAAGTCTTAGACTGGTACAAAATATTCAGCAAGGAATTTTTACTCTTTAATAAGAAGAGATAAACAAGGACAATATTAGCTTTGTCATTTTCATATCTAACATTTTGAAAGAAAAGTTAAGAGCACTACAAAACAAATTTTTAGAAATTGGGGGATTATAGGGATTTTCCTAATAAAATACGCCATCACGTGATGCTGTAAATTGTCCCTAGTATGCCACATAATACCCTCTGATATACCATTTTCCTGTCTGAATCTTCTACCACGCTGAAAGTTCCTCAAAAGCTATTATCAAATCTTCTTTATATCCCCAGTTCTTGACACAGACGTGTAGATCAAATAAAGCCATCCTAAATAAAATAAAATATAAATGAATGAAGCCACATTTGGCTTCTCTTCTCTTTACTGGAATCAACAATGGTTGTGTCTACTTTCAATAGACATCTATAAAGCTACTGATTTGATCATAATTGGGGTTGTCTGAACCTAGAAGCTCAGAGGAGGAGCCCTGCAAAGCCCAGCACAAGCCTCTAAGGAACAGGGATCACCTGTGCAAGTGTCACCTCTGAGGAAACACAATACATTGTTCTTTGCATGTGTGCTGGAAGAAACTGCAGGCTGGAGCCCATCTGGGGTCTATTGTGATATACTGTTCTGGGATGATATAGCTAGGAGCAACAAGCAAGTGAAAAGAGGGAAGTTTTGTTTTTATTTTCTCTTCTTCCTGCCTTTCACTCTCTCTTATTGGGCAAAGCGAACCAGGAAGCCAGGTGGCAAAAAGCAATTTTATTTTATTTTTTTGTAAAGTCCTATTGCCAACATCACAAAGCATAGCTAGAAAACCAGATATGGAGCCAAGAGACAATACTAGAATAATCAGCCCATGAGGCTGTATGTTATTACACCACAAACTCAATTACCAACTCCTTGAAAGGTAAGGCCTTCTCTAGTGCCTATCAAAGTGAGCAGAAAATTAAAGGTGCTTAAAACTCTGTGCTGAATTGAAATAATTTATTCATTTTTAAATTAATTCTACAAATATTTATGGAGCAAAAATATTTATTACAGGCACTGCTGGATACTTCAGGTAAAAACACAAATAAGACACCATCTGTCTTCTCAGATAATTTCCAACCTAATGAGGAAAATAGTCAGCAAAAGTAATAAATAGCTTTTAGTAGTCAGTGTGATATTTGTACTATGGGGAATGTGCTATTGTGAACGAGGGAGAAAAAGAACTCAGAAAAGATGGCTGCATATTCCATTTGGTCATAAAAAGCATCATTCTAGGTGCTGCCCTAGGCTTTGTGGGTACAATGGTGACCCCAAGGGACAGAGTCCCTGCTCCTAACTGTGCTTCCAGACTAGTGGGCTACTCGATAATTCAGACAAGGAGGATTTTATGTTGTATCACAAGGATGTTGAGCATAAGGATGGATTCAGCAAGTAAGTCTCGCTGAGCAGGTAATAGTTAATGCCCTTTGTTCCACGTGCTTTATTTCTAAAGTTCTGTGTACATTTGAAGGAGAGGACTTCATTAGACACCATCCATATTTTCAATCCAGCTTCACACATGGCATAAAGATGCAAGGACTCTGCAGTGACCCAAATGCAGCAAAATGAGATCCCTCCAAAGAATAATACTCTGAAATTTGACTGATCATCAGCAATGTCACCTCCTCCAGATTTGGCAAGGGAACAAGAGACCGGATGCATAGGCAGATTAAATAACACAGTACTTTTAAAACTACAGAAATTCTACTGCTAGCATATGATGGGGAGAAGGGAACTCAACTCAGGATTCAGACAGACACAGAATTGTGAATCTCTCATTTACTCGCTGATATGTTACAGGCAAGTTATTTAAATTGTCTAGGCCTCAGTACCTAATCGGAAACATGAGAACAATACAGCATCTACATTATGTAGTTATTTGGAGAATAAATGAGTACCTTTACAGCCCCTAAGATCCCATCAAGGCTTTTGTATCAGACATGATAACCCCCTGCCATCATACCCTGTACATTCTTCAGATGGCTTTAACGTTGCATTCCAGTATCAGAATAAATCTAAGAGTCACGTGAACTAGTCACTAATCCCACTGTATAGCTAAAGGAAAGAAATAGCAAATTTTTGTTTTCTTTTGTTTTTGCAACAAAATCAGTGACAGAGCCTAGTCTACAAACAGGTCTCCTGATTCCTAGTAGAATTAATTATAGATAGAAGGGGGGAAAAGCATATGCATTTTAGAATAAATGTGTAAATAGAGAAACAAATAAATAAGTCAATAAATAAATGAATACATTAATACACTTGTGTGTTTTTATTGGAGAAAGTCTTGATCACTTTGATTAACATTATATCAAAGAAAGTACAAGACCTTAACATTAAGGCTTATTCCAATAAGAGGTTGTATGCGATTATAATTAACCACTGCATACCAACACGTTAACTGAATATATTTAGAGTATAGAACAGACACTGTGACTTTTTAGGGTTATTTCTAGAGAATAACACGCATATCCACATTCACACACACAAAGTGAGCATCTTGCAACACTAACACAACCATTAGGCACACATTCTCAGAGAAACAGAACAGTGACCAAATCAAAAAGACACATGATATCAGGGAAAGCTGGTCTTCCAACTCAGGTTGCATACGATTATATAATAAATAGAAAGACTTGAGCCTCCAGAGGTTAGTTTGTTTAAATTTTTCTTAAAAAAAGAAATGAATAAAAATGCAATAAACTCTAATAGAAACCATGTTTCTCTTTTAGTTTCAGAAGGGATTATAATATTCATAATTCTATATGCTTCACTCCATGAAAAGGGAATATGAATGAGAGAAGGAAGAAAAGAAAAGAACTATAGATTTATTTTAACTTTTCAAAGCAACAAATGGTAACAAAGAAATCCCCATTTGAAAAGAAAAATGCGTTTTTCTCTCAATGGCTAAGAAAAACCACATTATTGAACTTTGTAGTTATCGAATACAGTTGGAGAAGAAATATTCAGTGAAAACTTTTAACTTGCAACTAGTGGATCCTGAACACTCTAGAGATTGAAGAGGTACCGTGATCTCTTAAAAATGCATGGAAATCTGACAGAGGTTTGTGTCCTCAGATGAGAATAATTACAGACACTAATGAGGAAAGTTTATATACATACAAAGTTGCTAAACTTTGTAAAGGAATCAAATCTTTTCTTCTGTGAGGCAAGTCTTGAATTTTGAGAGGATCACTAGGCAATGCTACCTATTAATAATGATGAAAAACAGTGGTAGGCATCTACACTCAGAAGTCACCATCATTCACTGTCCTGTTCTGTTTGACAATGGCAGAGCCACCTACCTAAAATAAGTCCAAGCTATTTGTCATAGCACCCCATACCAGTAGGAAAATAATATTTGTTTAAGATTTCAACACACCTATTTCCTTTTCCTAAAAGAATAAATCTAAGAATTATTTTTTTGGTTGATGTGTTTTTCTTTGTTTCTTGAGACACAGTGGTGGAAGGGCTGCTCTGAGCTAGGTGTCTGATCACAGGACCCATTGAAATCTACATCACCTTTGGCCCTATTAGAGCTGACTTTCTCTTAAATTCGTGTGCCTTCTTGCTTTTGATAAAACCAGCCTGTATAAATATTATGCAGACATTTTAAAATCAACATTTCTAAAATTTTATCCATATTCTATTTCTTCGTACTTGTTCTCTTCCTCCTATACTTCCTATATACATCAATATGATCAACAATCTACAGCATTATCCAAGCCACAAAACTGGGTGTCATCACTCACTAATCTCTTTAATTCAAACCTACTCCAGTCACTCAAACATCTTCTTATAAATATTTACCTCCTTAACATCTCTGAATGCATATCCTCTCTCCATTTCTACTCCCAATTCCCGTATTAAGGCCACCTTCATCCTCTGTACCATTAAGAGAACACCCTACTAGATCACCCCATCCTCTGCCCTACTTCCCTTCTAACTAGTCTCCATAAAGATGTGACAAATTTCTAAGTGCCTATCCAATCACATTATCTGCTGAAAACCCACTTATCCCTTTTTGTTGACTTTTGGATAAGTCCATATTTTGTTTAATGTAATTTATAAGAGCTTCCTATCTCACCATTATTTCTTATCAGTATCTAATAAAAACTTGTGTCCAGCCACCCCATTCTTCGGAAGATTCTACCATAATATCCGCTCAAAGATTTTTGGGTGTGACACCAAGAGAGTGTGAGAGAGTGAAACCAGAAAAGAGAAAGGGGACCTACATTTTCTTTCAAAAGCCTATCTTGTCCAAATATGCTGGGGGCTTTCACCACATTGTCTCTTAATCTCATAAACGTTCAGCAAAGATGGTGTTATTCCTTTCACAGTTGAGAAAAATGAAGGACTAGGAAAGAAAAGGTCTAATATCACCCAGAGCTCATTATTGTGTGGACCAGGTTTAAATCTAGATTTGTCAGCACTCTGATCTCATGTTCCCATCACTATTCCAGGCCACAGTGGAAGTGAGTCATAGCAATAGTTTACATATGTATGTGTTACTCCTAGTCTATTTGTTCCAGATTCCTTTCTCTTCTTCTGTCTCTTTGAAGGAGATGGGCTAAGAGCTAAGAAGATAGGCCAAATGATTATCCCACCTTAGAGACAGAAAGAATAAACTCCTGAATTATTTTCTCTTCCTTTCCTCTGTAGAGGAGAGCCTCCTAGAACTGTAAGCCTTTCTTCTGTCTCATCTCCTATTCCTGACAGCCCCATCATAACTACACTTCTGTGATAGACTGAATAATCATCCCCCCAAAGTTTTCATGTCCTGATGCTTGGAAATTGCACATATGTGCCTTAAATGACAAAAAGGACTTCCCAGGGATGGCTAAGGATCTCAAGATGGGGAAAGTATCCCGGATTATCTAGGTGGATCCAATGTTATCACAAGGTCATGATAAAAAGGACTCAAGAAGATCGGAGTTAGATACAGGAGATATGGTACTGGAAGCAAAAAGTTGGAGTGATGTCGAGAGGAAGGGGCCAGGAGGAAAGGAATGAGGATGATTTCTAGCAGCTAGAAAAGGGCCAGAAAATATATTCTTTTCTCAGAGCCTCCAAAAGGAACCAGCCCTGCTGACAACTTGGCTTTAGTCCGATGAGACTGATTTTGGACTTCTGACCTCCAGAACCTTAAGACACTAATTTGTTTTGTTTTAAGCCACCAAATTTGTAGCAATTTGTTCCAGCAGCAATAAGAAACTAGTTCATGCCTCTTTCTTTATAGACCATTCTTCAAGCAGCCTCCAATAACAAAAAAGATCAAAGGAGACTTACTTAAGAACTCAACATCTTCCAAATGCTTTAAATATTGAACCTGGACTAAATTAAATAATGCAGGTGACCTAGAAAGGGAAATATCTTAACTTTTTTTCATGTCAATGAGTCTTATATTTTGTTTCAACATACGTTTATTAAATAGGGGATCCTTTACCCAGTGTGTATTGTTGTCTGCTTTGTTGAAGATCAGTTGGTTTTAGGTAGATGGTTTTACTTCTTGGTGCTCTATTCTGTTCCATTGGTCTATGTCTCTATTTTTAACCAGTACCATGCTGTTTTGGTTACTATAGCTTTGTAGTATAATTTGAAGTCAGGTAATGTGATACCTCCAGATTTGTTCATTTTGCTTAAGATTGCTTTGGCTATTTGGACCCTTTTTTAACATATATTAACTGAGGTAAAACTTATTCTCTAATAAGTATTTCATATTTTTTTTCTCACCAATGACCCCCAAAGCCTGGCATGTAATAGCATGCATGTGCACAAGAACAATATCAATCTGTTAAAAGATTGAATGTAATCTTTTTAAATAGAGTTTATTTGCATTTACAACTCTTAAATCTAGATACCAAAATTGTTACTCATTCCCAGCAGGCAGTAGTGTGATGTACCATATTTGGTTTCAGTATTTCAACTAGCTCTGACTACTAATTTCAGGAAGGCATCATCTCATTGATCTCAGGATTGAGGGTATAAATCTGTACCATACACATTGTGTGGGAGTGCCAAAAAATCTTTTCAGAACAGATAAATTTGATATGGGAACTTTTTACAAATTTGAATTAAAGGACGATAAGTAATCAGTTGAAGCAGAACCAATTTCTATTTCATTAATTATAAGGAATTATATGTAAAAACCTAAGTTAACCAAACTGGATTTATGTTTTTGAATTATATCAGTGATATTTCTCTGGTCCTTATGGACTAGTAGCAGTGGGATATCCAGCTGCCTGCCATGAATTTGTCTCTGATCCCAAAATACCGCTATATGAAAAAAAGAATCTAGTCTTCCTAGTTGAGCCAGGAAAGAAAGTTTTCATCAGGAAGCACTTAATGTTAATTATTTCACATAATTGAGAAATAAAATGACTTTCTTTTTAATCATTCAAAATGTCCACTTTTATACCAGGCTACTCCTATTCTCCAGGTTATTTTAATCAATGGGGTTTTGTAAAACTTATATTACCTGGAAGTAGGAAAAGTCTTGTCCTGAGAGATAAGAGACAAGATTTTTTTGGTCACAGGAGGTAAGATACAGAGGAAAGTGTGCTGATTGGTGTCAGTGTATGTCAGGGCTAATCTATACTTTGTCACTAAATTTCATGAACTTTAGGTAAACTCTTTATGGTTAAGAAAATTATCCCTGGAGTCAGATGGACGTGGGTTTAATTCCAGGCTAACCCGCCAAGAAAAAGTGAATAATTATTTAATCTCTCTAAGCCTCAGATTTTCATTTGTAAACTGAATTATAGCAAAGATAATAACAGGAAGTATTTATTCATGCATTGAAACATGGAGCACTGTGTTAGGGGCTCCAATTAGAGGGGGCCTACAACGTGGTCTCTTAGAATTATTGTAAAAGTTAACAAGATAATGTTTGTAAAGTCCTAGCACAGCACCTGGTACCCAGTAGATACTTAATAAATATTAACTATTATCAATAGCTGACCTAGTAGTGGTAAAATAAGGGGCATTTTAAAAACACCTCCATTAAATGTTCAATGTCTTTCTCATGCCTGATGAATGAACAGTATGACAGTGATAATCATGAAAACATTACAGAAATCAAAATGTTATGCAAAGGCAAGGTGTTAATGTTCACAAATGCTGAAATTCACTGTATCTCAAAGGGAAAGAAAGCTCAAAAACTTTGAATCTCCACATCCAACATCCTCTTGGCAGCCAGTAAACAAGGTGCATTTTCAATTTGTATGGGGGCTTATGCTTTGCATCACACCAGGTCTAACACGTTGTAAAAGAGGAAAGCTTACTCTCCCTTTAGGATCTGCCTCTTGCCTCATGTGAAAAGATTCTGGTAGCTTTCTGGGGAAGCTGTTACTGCCTTGGGTTGGTGTTAGAAAAGGCTCTTTGTACCTGATATTGTTCTGGGTACTATTTGGGGAAACTATACAGGATTTTTAACTTCTGACATGTCAGAGACTAAAACAGAAATGATTCCAGCAGAACAGTGTAACCGAATATAGATAAAGTGTTCCTGCATGTGAACAAATGGCTTGAATAATGGAGATAATCCACTGGGGAAAACCTTAGTATTAGGAAATTTCATCGTATTTTAAGTCCATGTCTCTCAAGAATATGCATCAGGGAAAGAATTCACTGTCATAATTCTTTTTGCCCCAGGACATGGGCAATGATAGTGTGTTGGTTGCACAGAGTTCCAGCTAAGGAAAGAAGGTGTTTTAGACAATCAGAGTGAATAAAGAATCTATATTCATAGCAACTCATTTTTCTTTCCTGTTTCTTGCCCTTCCTCCAAAGTCCAATCACTATATATATATATATATATATAGTTTTAGATGTTTCTCTTGTCACTGATCTTTGCTACATTATGAACTCAAATCTCCTGTACAAAATTTATTTTTCCCTCCTTAATGAACCTCTCCCCCTATTCAAAGCTAATACATTTAAAATCTATTCTTACAGTGGGAAGTGAGGTCAAGAATGCTTTTAGGAAACTATTAAGGTAATTTAGCTATCACATGATGTATTTTTATCTAGTTTCTACATCTGTTTTTCTGATTTCACTCTCCCTTGGGGGCGTTGATTTTACATAAAAGCAACAAATAAAAACATGACGAAGAGATATACTAAGACCATGGACCTGATTCTTTTTCTAAGGCTTACCACATTGCCTTCATCTGGTCTGACTCTAGTTTCTTTCTACCTAATCTCCTGTCCTTTCTCTCCCTTGCCCTTTTCCAAAGTATTTTGGCTTGCAACCATCATGGTGAGACCCAAAGTTCTTTGACAGAACAAACTAAATTTAAAGATTTATAAATTTTTGCCATTAACATTGCTTTCGTTATAAAAACATCCAAGAAAGGAGAAGTTAAAAATCAAATGCCATTTACCATTTATCTACTCTAAATTGGCATAATTCAATAAATCTGACTTAGGATTCCTGGAGAAAAAATTGAAACTTTGAATTTGATGATGACTTTTGAATTCTATTTAAGGAATTTTAAATCTCGACCATCTGAAGAGACCCTCTCTACAAGCCAGCTTCACCCATTTCTCCAAGGCACTCTTTTGCTGATTTTCAGAAAGATGAAAGGGACTGTCAGAGGAAATATTGGACAAATGAAGAGTTTTGAAGGAGGGGCACAGTCACTCCCAGAGAATAAATGAGATTATAATCATGTCCTTGAACTGTAATAGAACATCCTTCCAAATAAAAATTAGCATAGCATAAATGTGCAGTTAGCACCCAATAAATCACACTAAGAAGATTGTCAATACAGTAAGATGTACCCAGTCATCACAATTAATGCCTGCATCCCATACTGGTAAAGGCAAGCTGTTTTCATGTTATAATCATTAGGGATGAGATCGTTTCTGCAGCTGAATTGTTACAAGCAGTTAAGTATCTAATAGAGATGCTGCACTTTGAACAAGAGCCATTGCTTTTAAATTCTGCAAACTACAGGAATTGCTAAGTCATTTTCAAGAAAATAATAATAATAGTTGCTACGTTATCTGAAATAGAGTGACTTTGCAAGAACATTTAATTAAAACAAAAATGTATGGTTTGGGTGAGAGTGGTTTTATTTTTCTTTCTGTTGCTTAATTTCCCAGCAAGAGTCAGAGATATGAAACTCAAATATAACATGTTCTGGAAAAGACCAATCAAAATAAACAGATGTATGATTTGCAAATAAATTTCAAAGAAAACACAAACTGAAGAGGTGGTGTTTGCCTTCCTAGGGCTCTGGGGTTTTCAAATGTGGACTGAAAGATGGATGGTTTAAAGTGGAAATAGAAGAGTTAGGTGGGGATTAGGAAATTTGTTTTGTCATGTAGAATCTACAACAAATTTTCTGTCTAATAGGTCTAGCTTTAGATAGGAATTTAATTTACTTAGTAGTATGCCTTCAGTTAAATGGGGAGAAAGACAGAAGAATTGAGAGTACAATGCTTCAAGGATGCATCTAGAAGAACGCTGAAAGGATAACAAATGCAGTTTGGAGACAGGAATGAATTAGTCTTTTATTTTGCTCATAGTAATCAACCTGTTAAAAACAAAGAGATAAGATGATCTTATTTGTGTTTTAGAACTATCACTTTCCAGCCATAGTACAGAGGACAGAATACAGGACAGTTAGGATCTCCTGGAAGGTGAGAGGTAATGCATGGTTTGGACTAAAGTGCTAGCAGTGAAGATGTGAGAAGTGTTTGGGCTCAGATTATATTTTGGGAGTGACAACTGGGCTTAATGGATATTGCAGGTTGGGATTTAGTAAAGAGTTAGCAATTAAGTATGACTCCAAACCATTGCATGTGGTGCCATTTGCTGGAGTTAGAAGCTCTAGGGTAGAAGCAGAGGTAGAAGCAAGTATCTTTGCCATATTAACAACTATTAATAGATGCCTGGTAGAAATCCAACTAGCAATAGTGAGTGTACAGTCAAATATGAGTTTAGCACCTGGGGCAAGATGTCCAGGCTAGAGTTGGAAATCTGAGGGTCAGTAACACATAGGTGATATTGGAAGCACAAGAGCAGGCTGAGGTCATCAGAGGGGGAGGGTAGATAGAAAAGAGCTTAGGGGAGCAGAGCCCTGGGCCACTTAAAACCCTGTGAGATAGTATAAACTGACAAAGTATAAAGACATAGAAAAGTATCATGGGGCTGGGGGTGGGCCTAGAGAAAAGGAAGGTTAGCGCATGGTTATGCTTTGTTTTCCCATGGCTGGTGTACGGGCTTGTGTTTGTGTGACAGTGGACATTATGTGATAGAGAAGGAAGAACTGATGGTTCAGGAAAGACAAGATAAATTTAGGAATAAAGCCCTTCAAAAATAGTAAGGTAAGACCCAAAGCATAAAAGGAAAAACTAAGTTATGTGATAAGAGGAAGAAGAAGAAGAAGAAAGAGAAAGAGAAGAAGAAACAACTAAGGGTCTTTCTTCTTTCTGATTCATTGTCAAATCATAAATCATTCTTTTGTCATTGAATCTACTCTTTGTATAAGTATGCAGCTAAGTGATATGTGGAGATGAGAAGAGGTTTTAGAGACTGGAGGAAACAGGAGGAAAGATGTGATCATTGTTTCTGTATGTGTGAAAATGAATTCACAAAGAAGGTAGTGGAATAATCTGGCAGTGGTGTAGCCTTCTTGAGAGTCATCATCCTAAATTTCAAGTGAAGTGAGACAGTATGGTTGTGTGATTTTTTTCCCGATAATATTCATCTACTCGGATGCAGGCGAAAAGTTAAGAGGAGCGTTGCTTTTAACCAGAACTAGAGATTAGCTAGAAGAACACAACACGCCACAGAAAGAGGGAGGGGGGCATAGAGAGAGAGAGAGAGAGAGAGAGAGGAAAGAGGCAGTTAGGAGTGGCCATAATGTGGACCCATGAAGTCTAAACTGGGCAAACAAGAAAGACCTTGATAGGTTAGTGGATAGAAAAAGAGTATTTTAATCTATGAATTAGATGTTGCAAGACTGCAGAATACTTGAAATGCAGGTTCCTGTGGTAATGGATTTGTTATTGGTTCCAAAGTTTAGAGTATAAATGTGTGAGTTGTTTCCAAGGTAGGATGGAGGGAAAAGGAGATAAGGTGTTGAGCAGACAATGGCATCTATATAAATGTTGTAGTCACCAAGAATGATGACAGGAGTGGTCGTGAAGGGAATGAGACCAAGCCCGGTGCTGGGGTCTTTGATAGATACAGATTACAGGTACAAGGAGGGATACTGAGAGGTAAGGTCTGATGATGTGTGTGACAATGGAGGTGCCAATTCTGAAGAAGAAGAATGAAGAATAAGCAACTCAGCTTTCACACCACCAGACCCTGAGGTTCTTGGAGCGAGAAAGAGCCAGTTATGGTCCATAAGAGAAGCACAGAATCATCTCTTCGGAGTCATCACATATTCTTGATCACATAACATTATGTGACTAATGGCTTCCTTCCTCCAGCAGACTTGTTTCTGAATTATTTAGGTCATGTCCTCAAGAAAATATTGATGTAGATGAATACAGTCAAAACAAATGTGCTCAGTGTACAAAGGAAATTCCAAATGAAGATAATCTAAATTAGTTCTAACATGAAATTTATTGAAATGAATGCAGACTGGCATAGCAGGAGGTTAAACTTTGGAATCTGAAAGAATTATGTGCGTATGTCTTTTCAGCCATTTCCTGCCTCCTTTTCCTGTGTAAATCACTAAATGCCTCTGAGTCTTGGTCTGCCTACCTGGGCACTAGGTGGTGTATCTCTTTGCAGAACTTCTGTAAGGATTAAAGTAGTTTCTGTAAAATAATTTGCACTATGACAATCACATAGCAGGCTCTACATAAACAATAATAATTATACTATTGAAAGGATATGACTTTATTATTTTTATTATATATTACTGAATATATATATACAATTATTTTTATTTTTGGTTGTATCTTATAATATTTATTTATTTTATTCATTGTTAAAATACCATAACAATACTTAGCAGATATATCTATTTTGTGTGATAAAAGACAACTCTGAAATAATTATAATTTATTTTAATTTTTAACTACAAGTCCAAACATCACAAGATATACTATATACACTATATATTTTCCTAATGTAAAAAATAATAATTCCTGTAATATCTCAAATATAGAGATTTAATTTTACTTATGAAAACAACGTTCTTAAACACATTTCTCATAATAAAATATTTATTCCAAATTTCTGATGACAAAATTCTTCCCATTTCTGCTTAAAAATCAATAAATAAACATGGAATACAGGATGATGAATTATGTGCAATTATAAATGACCATTTTCTATCAGAATCTAGGAATCATGGGTAAATTGCAATAGAAAACATTTCAATGTGTATTAGCTACCACGGCTGCATAACAAATTACTTCAAAATCTAGCAGCTTAAAACAGCAAACATGTATCTCACACAGCTTCTGAGGGTCAGTAATCTTGGAGCAGCTTAGCTGCAAGATTCTGGCTCAGGGTCTTTCATGAGCTTGTCAGTCATGGATTCATTTTCTCAAGTCTCAACTGGAGGTGGAGAATCCACTTCCAAGCCCCCTCGGTAGTTGTTGGCAAGTCTCAGTTCCTTTCTGGCTGTTGGCCAGAGATCTCCATTCCTGGCTATGTGTGCCTGTCCATAGGCTGCAGTAGTTACGTGGTAGCTGGCTTCCTCCTGGCCAATGATGAGCGAGAGATGGAGAGGGAAGAAAAGAGAGAGACAGAGAGAGAGATAGAGAGAAATGTCCAAGAGAGAAGCCAGGGCTTTTATGGCCTGACATTGTAAGTGACATCTGATCACCTTTGCTGTGTTACACTGCACAGACTAATTCCAGTGCAATGTGGAGGAGATAACACAAGGGTATGAATACCAGGAGGTGGGGATCAAGAGGAGCCATCTTGGATGTTGGCTAATGCAGAATGTAAAGTAACAAAGCCAGTTTTTCTACATTCACCCTCTACCCCTGCCCAAGGGCAATGGGAGGCCCCTTCAGGCCTTTGAAACTGAATGCTGTGCCAAGGGTCTCAGACTCAGGTTTTGTCCATCTTCTTGATAAACCCTCCACAGGTAGATCAGCACCTCCCTTAAGGATATAAGGCATTTGGTACAAATATTTTATTTTTGTCCTTTGGGGTTTTGGCCAAACCAATGACAAAGAACTCATTTTAGCTTGCTATTAAACATGTCAATTTATAAAAGAAAAATAAGTCTTCCTTAGACTTCAGTACTTCATCTTTTATTCATAATGAGTTGGCATGCACATCACAGATGACTGGGGCATGATATTTTGTCATACCCCTAACCTAAAGATCATATTTCTGTCTTTTCTGAGAGAATCTGGAATGTTGGTACTCTGCAAGGTGGCAGCTGCTGCAGATCTCTGTGTGTGTGCAGTTTCGTGGCACAGTCACTTGAAGTTAGCAGGGACTGATTATCCAGTTGTCCATGGGTCACTGTGGTTTTCAAGCCCTGATAAAGTATTGGTATTTGTTTAAAGAAAATCCTGTCATTACAGTTCTATAATTTTATCTTGAGCAGACGCCTATATAGAAATCTTTCAACAATTATTATTTTTGAGAGCATTGGTATAGTTGGAAAAAAATGTTCCTGCAAAGAGAAATATCCTAAATTTGCTAATATATAACGTCTGGGGATTTTTAAACTAGAAAAGATGAAATGGCAGAGTGTCACTCGACATGGTAATTCAGAACAGACTGAAAAAAAATGCAAACGGTTGAAAATAAGGGCAATAATATTAGATAATATCATGATTATGGTGATATCATTGTACATATTTATGGTTGAATAAGTCCATCTAATTATTCTGACTTCATCTTTTCTTGGCATGCAATAATTTCTGTCAATTTACAGAAAACCTGGTAACTACATGAGAGGAAAGTTACAGCTGAGAATGCTGAAATAGACGAGCAAACATTAGGCAGCAATGCATGGCTCCTTGAAGTTAAACCCTGCAACCATTTACTTTGCACCGTTCTGGCAACTCCTGTGACCCGACCAGGGCGTCCTGGTGTGAGTCAGTAAGGTTTCTACTAATAATTATAGGCGAACTGATTGTGAATCAGTCCAAGGCTAGAAAGAGAGAGAAGCTATACAAGACATAGCTCTAAAAATAGCAGTCCTTTACTAAGCGTATACCGTGCGTAAGCTGTGGTATCCTGTTAGGGACACTGGGGTGGAGGGATGGTACAGGACACATTCTCATACGGTACTTTATTGGGGAGAAACCGATATACACATAAATAATCCCAATTTAATAATAAGGAAAATTTTGCCAGAGGGCTGATGTGGGAAAGGCCACCTCCCAGGCTGGAACTGTCAATCCTGGTATGAATATGGACAGATTTTAAAGTCCCATTCTAGAGTCTCAGTGAAAATTACAGAGTCCTTGTTACCACTGAGTGTTTATGACACTAACAAAACAATTCTAAGCAGATCAATGTCCAAAGGATCTGGGCCTAGAATTACTGCCCCCCGCCAGGCATCATTTCAAAATGGGCTTCTTCACTTGGCCCATCCAACTGAGATGCAAAGATAAAAACTATTCATTTGGTTTGTTAACCCCAGGTCGAGAAACTTTATTTCAACAATGAAGAAATGGTTTGCTTAGTTGAGAAATTTGTTTAAAATAAAAAAATAGATATATTAGAGGAGAATTAAATGCACATCATATGCATACAGGTTTGACCTTAAATAGATATGTTTGATGTACTTTATGTTTTTTAGACATGCCGCTTAACCTGTCAATCTCAATTTATTTATCTCTGGAATGGGCTGTTATGAGTAAGTATAGAATAATTTAAAAGTGCCTATGACAGTGCATTGAACATAAGTATTCTGTATTTGATGCTCAAAATGAAAATAGAATGCTAAGGTTGTGTGTTGTTCCAAATTAACTACATATACTCATGTAGTCACTCATAAATATTCATTGAGTGGTTATTATTGCTAAACATTCTTTTGGGTATTAAGGATTCAGAGATGATAAACTGACACAGTTCTTAAGGGGTTTACATACTAGTTGGGGAAAACACAGCAACAAATAAATAAACAAGAGCATGATATGGAAAAATGCAACAAATTTTCTATGCCTAGGCATATCATAAATATTAAAGAAATCACGAATATATAAAGCTATGACTATTGTGTAAGTCTAGTATAAATTGGAAATTCCCCTCTGTTAGAACACTTAAAACCCTTAGTTAAGGATAAGGAGTTGCAGATCATGTTAATGTGTCACTGGCCAAAATTCCCTTTTTTCTCTTTTTACGGCTCTTGTTCTTCTTCTCCACTCGCATGTTCCAATTTCACGTTATGTCCCATTTCTCATTTCCTGTTGTCAGAGCTGGGAGACTAATTATCTTGGTCTCTATTTGTTTGAAGTTCAGACTGTAATCCCAGCTACTTAGGAGCCTGAGGCATGAGGATCTCTTGAGTCCACGTGTTCCATACCAGCCTGGGCAACATAGCAAGACCCTGTCTCGAAAAATTTTGTGTAGAAAAATAAATAAATAAATAAGTTCCTGCCATAATATATAGTTTCTAATACTATTCTCCCACTAGTCTATCTCTTTATGTCCCTAATTACTTTTGTTAAAATCTGTGAGATATTGTATATTCTATCTTGCAAAACCTTTCTTTAAAACATCTTTGGAAGCTGTGATAAAGAAGATTTCATATCCGTATATTTATGAAGAAAAATGAAATGGATCTTCTAGTTTGGTGTTAATCAGTATTAACCTACAATAGCTCTAAAGGCTTTTATTCCCTTAGTAACTTCAAATCTTACCCCAAACAACTCTCAAAGCCAGCTGCAATGGCTGAATTTTAAAACTGTCATCTGACAACAAAAACTTACTGGATGGGTCTTTTCTATTTAAAATCGCATTTTCATGGAGCATTAACAGGAATGCTTTTCTCTGTTACCTTGATTAATATCTAAGTTCTGGTTCCAGATGTCAGAACATGATAAAAATCCATGGCACAGACATAGGACTGCTTATTAATGTACACTGATAACTTTTGTGAAATAATATTTTGTTAAAACTGGCACCCATTAAGATGTGTCAGAAGAAGATTAAATATAGCTCAATGAATTTCTTGGTGTTTCTACTTTTGCAAATATTAATCAGTACATAAGCAGAATTTAGAAATGTGATCATGGTGTCAGTTTTACCTCCATAGTCTCCTAGTCAATATCCCTGCCTGCAATATCACCCACCACTAATATGTCCTCTATAATGAGCCATTATCTTTCTTTTTAATAATGTATTCATTTAACAATTGCTAATGTTAGAGGAAATTTTACACTGCGATGGATTTAAATTTTTAACACCTTTGAAGAGTAGCTCCAAGTTAAGACAATGTCACAAAGCTGGCTCTCTGATTAATTCACAATGATCAATTCACAATCTGATCAATTCACAGCGATCAAGTCAAGTGATTTATGGCATGCAATTAGTTTAACAGTGCAGTTATTTGGATTCTATGTTTCTACACCCGAAGAGTAAATTAACACATAAAGATAACAAAAGGTGTTCCCTGAATTCGTGGTTGATGGCTAGCACATATTACAGAAATGTTGAAATAGAGAAGGAATGATAAGGCTGGGCAATTGGAAGAAAGTTAAATGGTTTGTCTAAGACACTGACTAGGCATTAGATTCATAATCTTGCTCACTTCCATTGCAGGTTTCTTCTGCTTCAGTAGAATAATTATTTATACAGGTCACCAGGTGTTGTAGAGGATTTGTGGTTGGTGAATTGACAAAATTGGTCCCAGTGCATTTGCAATCATTTGGATTCCTTTTGCTTGGTTGACCATCGTTATTGCCACTGAATCCTCTGTGGCCTCAATTACCACGATGCTTTCTTCATTAAGAGAACAAGGTTTCTTGGAAGCATGGAAATTATCTGTTTTCTCTCCACTGTTCTTTCCCTATTCTCTTTCTAAAAAATTAATTAGGATTATTTTGATCCTATGTAAATACACTTTGTTAGTTCCCCAAGATAAAATCCAGATGACATAAAATGGGCATTCAAGGCTCTCTGATTTCTAGTTTTGTGAAAACATTATTTTCTCAGGTGTACAAAAATCCTTGCAATTTCCTGAGTACTTTTCCACAATCTGTTCTCTTTCTGGCTCTCTTCTTCTTAGTATATCCTTCAAGATCTAGTTCCATGCCACCCTCTAGGTGAGGCCTTTCATAAATAGTCACTAGCTTTTCTGTGTTCTCACAGTTCATGCCAATATTATGTAATGTCTAACAATCAAAAGGTCATTTGCCTACTGATCCATCTTCCCCACCATGCTGCAGGCTGCTAAAGCCTTGGCAAAGTTATCTTCTGCTTTGTTTTTTCTGTGCTTCATGTGGTTCCTGGTTCTGCCCTGTCTGAAACTCTCCCCTTAACACCTGCTTTGAGATATTCCTGTCTCCTTAAAACTAGATAAGTCTCCTGAGGTGTGTGGCCCCGGTGATCCGTGTAACATACACACACACACATGCACACACAGAGTGGCAGAAAGTTGGTGTGAAAAGAAAATATTCATAATCTTGGGGCGGGGGAGGGAAGGCCTTCAGCCTTTGTTTCCATTACCATTAGAATTAAATTGTGTATTTATTAAAGATGCAATTCTAGGCTATAAATCTGGGGAAAGATTTTTCAAATGTGCATTTTCAAAACAAAGTTTGGTGATAATACCATAACGAGCTTTGGTTTTTATAATGAATATCCCATAGTGTTTAGTTGCTGCACATTTAGTGGCAATGTACTATAACCTGTCATTAATAAACATATTACAGTTAAAACATTTGGCAGAATATGGTCCAGCAATAATAATAATTTGCACTCATAACTCAAGACTAATAGCTCAAAGCACTTCACAATATGCTGTTTAATTTCTGCTCATTCCCGTATGCTACTTATTTAATCTTCATTCATTCTGCAAGTTATGTGAGTATATGACTTTCATTAAAATAATAAAAATAAATGAAATATTTAATATGAAAAAGAAAACCGAATAGTCTTTTATAACTATCTAGAGTAACTGGAGAGCTGGTGTCAGGGATGGGGAACATTATAAAGAATATTTGTATTTTCTTTAAGCGGAAGGATCGGGTAAGGGTGAAGGCAAAAATATTCTTGTGGATTAACTGCTAATTTAAGTAATTAGATTTACCTGGGTCTTGAGAGTCAAGTTGCTGAGAATGAATGAAGAGGCTTTTTTAATGGAAGAGAGAAGCAAAGTAGCAACTGCTATGGCAACAGTTATGGAAACTGGCTGGAAGATCTATCTGTAGGGTTACAAGACCTATCATGAAATCTTAATTTTCTGCTTGGGAATCTCAGGATTTCTTCCCTCCATACCTGGCTCGTGAATATACATTCAAACAGAGAACCAGGGTCTCTGGCTGTGCTTACCTTGGTTGGTTTCCTTCCCTCGGAATCACCGTCCTGCACCAGCTACACCAAATCTAAAATAGAGTTGGTTCAAATACTTTTGCCCATTTTTCTACTTGTTTTAGAGTGAGAGGGTAAGCTCAGCCCCTGCTACTCCCTGGCTGTAAGTGGAAGTCATTCCTTTTAATAAATATACATTTATTCAGGTGTTCTTTCTTCTCATCTTAGGTCTGGCACACTATGTTTTGCAAGAATTTTTTTTTCCATACAAATTGTAAAATTTATTTGCGTATCATTTTTTCTTAATATCCTCTTATTATAAATTTTTTAAGTCCCTAGTCCCACTGTTTTTTTTTTTTTTTTTTTTTTTTTGGAAAAAATGCTTACATTTTCTGTCTGAAAGAATTTATAAAATATTTTGATATGTTGAATAAAATGCATTGTGACTATACCCAAAGGAAAAATCCTGATACAAATTTCGCAATAATAATAAAACTAATTGCAGTTGTCATGCACAATTACACGGAAAAATAACTTTAAATATTTTGTAGGAGACTATGCTACAGTTTATTCATTTATTTATTTTTATGTCATGTTTATTTTTATTTTAATCTTTCAGGCTTTGTAAGATCCAGTGACTGGGGTTTACAGAGCACTAACTATATATTTTTTAAAAGATTTAAAACTTTTTTTATTATTTTAGAATACTACTGGGGTACAAATGTTTTGGGTTACATAAATTGCTTTTGCACTATTTGAGTCAAAGTTGTAAGTGTGCCCATCCCCCAGATAGTGTGCATTGTCCCTGTTGGGTGTGAATTTACCCATCCCTCCTCTTCCCTCCCGCCTGCTTGATTTCCAAGGAATGTTATTTCCATATGTGCACGTAAGTGTTGATTGGATTAGTTCCATTTTAATGGTAAGTACATGTGGCGTTTGTTTTCCCATTCTTATGATACTTCACTTCGAAGAATGGTCTCAAATTCTTAAAGTCTGCAAGATCTATTGTGATTTCCCCCTTTTCTTTTTTTTTTTTTTTTTTTTTTTTTTTTTTTTTTTTTTTTTTTTTTTTTTTTTTTTTTTTTTTTTTTTTTTTTTTTTTT
>RJWJ010021716.1:0-26645 GCA_004363605.1 Indri indri | reverse complement strand
GAGAGCCTGGGAGAAGGGAACAGGGAGGAGGGAGAAGGGGTTGGGGGCGGGAGAAGCAAGGACAGGGAGGGAGGAGAGGAGGAGGGACAAACAGGAGCGGGAGGAGGGAGGAGGACGAGGGAAGGGAGAGAGGGGCTGCGGAGTAGGAAGCGGGAGGGAGTCGGGTAGCGGGAGCATCAAGGAGGAGGAGCGGGAGGGCGGAGAAGGGAGCGGGAGGGAGGACAGAGCGGGAGGAGGGAGAAGCCCCCCTCCAGCCCCCACCGCGGAGTTGCGCAACCCTCTAGGTCTGGGATTGGCGGCCCGAGAGTGGAGAAGCCCCGCCCCCTCCTCCCAGCGGCCAGTGGCGAGGCGGGCCGCGGCCTGGGCGGCCAATGGCTGGGGGGGGAGGGGCGACCGCGGCCCGGGGTCCCGGAGCGCGCCCCGTCCGCAGTCGGAGGCGCAGCCGCGCTCGGAGCTCGCGGGCGCCGTGTCGCCGTCGCCGCCGCCGCCAGCCCGCGCGTCCTTCCCGGCGCGTCCCCGCCGCGCTCCGGCCCCTGCAGCCCGCCCGGGGCGCGCCCGGCTGCCGCGGGCAGAGTCCCCGCCGCCGCCCAGCGGCGATGGCCACCAAGATCGACAAGGAGGCTTGCCGCGCGGCGTACAACCTGGTGCGCGACGACAGCTCGGCCGTCATCTGGTGAGGAGCTCCCCTCTGCCGTGCACGCCCGGCCCGGGCCGCCCAGGGCGCCGAGCCCCTCCGCCGGGGCGCGCCGGGCCGTCCCAGGCTGTCCCCGCGCCCGCGCACCCGCCGGCGCTCACGTGTGTGTTTTTTCTTCCACTCCAAAGGGTGACTTTTAAATACGACGGCCCCACCATCGTCCCCGGCGAGCAGGGAGCGGAGTACCAGCACTTCATCCAAGAGTGCACAGGTAGGAGTCCGCGCGTTCGCGATGTTTGGGGACCGGTGGCCACCGGGGCGCCTCTGGCGCTGGCGATGGGGAGGTTTCAAGCCTCCTCCAGCCTTGTCCCCTTTGGACGTCCGAAGCAGCAGAGGTGACCCCCGCCCCCTCCCTCCCACCATAACCCTCTCCCGGCGGGACAGCTCCTTTGCCCCCCCTGTGGTTCACCGGTTTTCCAAGGTCAACTCCTGCAGTTCCAAACTCCAGTGTTCAGCCCTCCCCACCTGCCCCTTGGATAGGTCGGCGAGCCACCAAAATAAAACCAAGCTGGGGACTGCTTGGGAGAGAAAGAAACTGTCAGCTGCACCCTTCTTTCTCCCGCAGTCATTGTCTGTGTGTGTGCTGAGGATGTGTGCTTTTCAAATTTGAAGAACAAAGCCACATACCAAAGGGCACACACCATATGATTCCAGTTGTATGAAATTCTAGAAAAGCCAAAGCTGGTCTATTGTGTGAAAAGTCAGAGTAGCGGTTAGCTTTGGGGGTAGATAGCCGCCGATCCGAGGGGCTACATGAGAGGCTGCTGGGAGCTGGAAATGTCCCATATTTTGATCTGGGAGCCAGTGACACAGGTGTGTGCACAAGTAAAAAATCATCACACTGTATACTTGAGATTTCTGTGCTTTCTGCACTTCCCTGTGGTGTGAGAACCATAAAAAGAAGGAACACGTGGCAGGGACAGCCCTAGACTCCCCATCTGAGGCCGAAAGCTCAGCATGGTTGCTAATGGGACCCTTTAAGGAGACTGGAGAACGTGACTCCCTCTCAGTCTCTGGTCTGTACTTGGGAGCAAACTTTCAGACAAAGGCCTGGAGGTTAGGGCGTGGACCCTGAGCCAGATGGTGTGGGTTTGAATCCCCAGAGGCTACTTCCTGGCTGTGTGGCACAGCCTCGGTTTCCTCACCGGTAATCTCACAGGGCTGTCGTGAGGGCGAGTGAGTCAATGTAAAATGCTCAGGACGGTGTCTGTACAAGCCACAGGATCGTTTGTGAAATAAATGTAAAGTACAAAATTATGCCAGGGGTCATGTGGGCGTTTCTTTCCATAACTGCTTCCTTAATCGAATTACATTTTGCATTTAGTTCAATTCAGAGGATATTTGTGAAGTGTCTACTATGGGCGGGGTGGTACTGAGAGTGTACGTACGCGCGCGCACACACACACACACACACACACACACTCCCAACTAAAATATCTCCTTGAGAGCTGCCTCTAGACATTCATTCATCACTTTTATAAATAAATAGTTGGCTTAAAATATCAGAAGCATAAAGTACTACAGCCACGTGGGGAGTTGGGTCAGGATTTGAATCCAGGCCTCTGACTCAGGAGCTCATTTCTCAACCACCCTCCCTCTTCCGCCTGTGTGGTGCATGTTTTTGCAAGTGGCAGGAGCCAAACTCTGCACTCTCCCCTGTCAGATCAGTGCGGGACCAGGAGACTCGGTGGAGTCTCTGCCTCACCGCCCTGAGGCTGTGCTTTGCAGGCCAGCTGCCCTCCCCCAGCTGGGCTTCTTTCCTCCTGCTGGTCCCCTATGGCTGCCCCCTCCCCCATCAGACCGTGTTCGCCTCTGAAGCTATTGTGGAAGCTATTGTTCTTCACCGAGTAGGAGAAGGTGACCGGCAAGAAAGAGAGCATCCTGTCATTAGATTCCTAACCGATGCTCCTGGCCTTGGGCCCCGGCCCACTCTGGTGCAGTCCGAGAACACTTCCTTCCCCCAGCAGGCTTTGTGGTTTTCTGATCGGAACCCCCACCCCCACCCTGGGGAGTGGGAGTGGCATGTCTGGCAGGGGAGCTAAAAATGCTTTCCCTGCTGCGTGTTGATCCTTATGAATGGGCTGTGGGAGCTGAAGGCTCTGTCTGCCTGGCTGAAGTCTGCTTGCCCTCCCAGCCATCTGTTGGACAAACGCACAGGCAAGTTATGGTTGCCCGGTCTGCTCTCGTTCCCCTTGGAAAAGCTCGTTCCTTCCCGCTGCCGTGTCCTCGTAACCAAGTACAACGGACTCAGAACACTGACTAGTAACCTTTCCCGGCACTTGCCGTATGCCAGTCACTGCGTGTGACACGTCTTATCTTGACTTTGCCCTCGAACAGCCCCGTGCGACAGATACTGAGACTGTTCCCCTTCTACAGATGAGGAAACTGAGGCCCACAGAGGTTAAGCAACTTGCCTGAGATCACACAGCTAGGAATCGGCAGAACTGGCACTTGAGCCCAGGGAGGCTGGCCTCAGTGGCCCATGCTCTTGGCCTCTAAGGAAGTAGTTTATTTATTTATTTAGTTTTTGAGACAGAGTCTCGCTCTGTCACCCTGGGTAGAGTGCAGTGGTGTCATTGTAGCTCACTGCAGCCTCCAACTCCTGGGCTCAAGCCATCCTCCTGCCTCAGCCTCCCGAGTAGCTGTGACTACAGGCGCATTCCACCACACAGGGCTAATTTTTCTATTTTTAGTAGAAACGGGGTCTTGCTCTTGCTCAGGCTGGTCTCAAACTCCTGAGCTCAAGCGATTCTCCTGCCTCGGCCTCCCGGAGTGCTGGGATTACAGGCGTGAGTGGGATTGTTTGCAGATTACAAATGCTACACACGTTTGCTCACTTGTGATGCAGGGGGGCTCTTCTGTGGCTCTAATTCCCCACCAGGTGTCCTGATAGGCCTGAGAAGAAAGGCTCCTAGTCCGGCTCCGACTTACTGTTTCCAAACATCTTCTCACAGTGCGCAGCAACTTGGAGGCCCAGAAACGGCACCCAGTCTCTTCCTCCATAGACTGGGGGCCGTCCCGAGGGCTTCCTCTCCTCCCTGACTCCCCCAGGCATTCGGGCACTCTCTCTCTCTCTGAAACAGCTCCCCCCACCAGGCTTCTGTCTGTCCTCCCCCCTTCCTCCCCCAGTGCTCTCCAGCATGGAATCTGCCCGTCCCTCCTCTTCCTCCCATCTCCTCAGCCCCCAGGCCTGGCTTCTCCTCGCCTAGAGCTGTCTTCTGGAGGTCCTGGGGTGTCTGGGCTGCCCCCCCCAGCTCCCCCGCCCTCATCTTCCTGGCCTTTCTGCTGGCAGGACGTGGAGCCCTCGGGGCCGTGTACGGGCTCTTGCCGACGCCGGGCTCGCCCGCCTCCCTTCCTCCTTTGCCGGCTGCCGTCACAGTCTCTGCTGTTGCTTCTTGCCCGGAGCTCAGCTCGCTGGGATGGTCAGCGATCTGTCAGGGGCAGTGGGAGCGGGGAGGTCCTAGCTGCGGCGAAGGCTGCCAGACCCTAGGCTGGCCGCTCGCCATCTCCTAGCTCTGCCTCCCCCTTTATGTCCCTGCTTGGGGGCGACGGGGAGGGTTCTCCTTGAGTGGTAACATGGATGGTCCTCAACTGCTCCAGCTTCAGCCAACGGGCAGAGCCATCCTGGTGGAGGGACACAGCGAGCCTCTTTGCCAATAGTGTCGGGGGTCCCCGGACTGTCTGTCCTGGCTGAGGTCGTGTGCCCGTCCCTGAACCAATCACTGGGACTCTGGGTGGCCGGGCCGCACTCCTGGGGTGCGGAGGGGGCAGCCCCACCGAAACCAGGAGACAGACTGAGGGAGGGTGGCTTCCTCAGGGAACAGTGGGGCACTCCCTCCAGAAGAGGGACAAACCCAGACGGCTCCATCCCGTCCCCATCTCTTCCTCTTTGTTACCACAGTCTCTTAGCCCCTGGTCTCCCTTGTTCCACATCCATTCTGCCCCCCATTGCTGGAGAAAGTCTTTCTCAGGCACATCTCTAATCAAGTCACTCCTCTGCCCATTAACCTTCTATGGCTCCCCTCGGCCCCTTGAATTAATCCCAGACTGTCTGCTTGGCTTTCTAATTGGTTTCTCCCCACCCATGTCTGCTACTCAATGGCTCCAAGCTCTCTTCTTCATGCACCTGCAGCCTGAGCTCTAACGTTCCCAGCCTTGGGGACTTTGTTTGGGGAAGCTCCGTCCATGAGGAATTCCTCTTCCCCACGTCAGCCCTTCTAGGACTCAGCCCAACTCAATGTGATGAAAGTTCTAGATTCACATCTCAGCTCTGCCGCTCCCTCACTCTGTGGCCTTGGGCGAGTGCAGCCCTTCCTCGGTGCCTGTTTTCTGGTCTGTAAAGTGGGGATCCTGGCAGTGCCTGCGGGTGACTGCGGGTGAACTGAACTGGTGCGTCTGCAGTGAGAGCTCAGGCCCCTGCTGTGCATTGGCTGTCCTTACTGTCACTTTTATGCAATTATTTTTACTCTTATGGCACTGACGATGACATGCGCTTTCTGTTGTGAAGCTTTCAGCAAGTGCCCCAGCGCAGTGCGCGGTAGACACCAACCCCAGGCTGGCAGGCAGTGGGCATCCGGTTCTGTGTGGGCGCGTTAGACCCGTGACCCGGGTCCACGTGCAGTGGCTGTCCCGTACTGGCGAGAGGTGGTCAGCATGGTGGGGAAGGGTTTGGGCTGCTTTGGGTGGCCTGGGTTCACAGACTCGCCCGTCATGTGACCTGGAGCAGGTGCGTTACCCATCCGGTAGCTCTTCTGCTGTAGCGCGGTCGCTAGGAGGGTTAAGGAAGCAGGTGCCTGGTGCCTGGGACGTAGTCAGTACTCCATACATGTCCGTTACTGTGACCGCCTTTTGTTTGTGCAATTTAAGTGGCGTGGAAATAGAGTCCACAGTCCGAGCGCCAGGAAGGAGGGAGGGGCAGAGATGACGGGAAGGAGACGGTGCGGAGCTGGGCCGCCGTCTCTGTCCACTCAGCAGAACTACCGGGAGTCGGGAGTGAGCAGGGCTCGGCCGGACACATGATGCGTCTGGCCGCAGCAGAAAGAGCTTTCGCGGCGTGTGTGTGTGGCCAGCCGCGGCTCGGGCTGTCTATGCAGTCGCATTTTGTTTTTGCATTGTGCAACTAATACACACGCCTTGTGGAATATTCAGAAACTAGGACTAAACAAAAAGAAGAGAATGCAAACCAGATGTAGTTCGGATATATTGATATTAACAGTTTTGCCACTCAGAAATTTGTTCCTTCGTTCATTTGACCATTCATTCATTCTCCTGTTCATTCATTCATTCGCTCAGTGTGCGTGAGTGGCCACTCTGTGGGGCCCTCGTCTGTGCACTGAGGATGAATACGGAAGCAGAGAAGGGCCCTCTCCTTCTCTCACGGAGCTGACATTTTATTGTCATCACCCCAGATGAACCCCTGGTCTCATTTTTATCTTTATTCTTGAACTATTTTTCTATATGCATTTTCTGCTACAAAAAGGGACCATATGTAGATATATAGATATTTCTGAGCCAACTTCCCCCTTCACTGTAACTCCCGAGCATTTTTCTTCTCTCCCACTCTTCTGCCTGCGCCCTTTAGAATGGCTACATAGTACTCTCTCACATAAACGCAACATTGTTTAACCAGTCCTCTCCGTGGACCTCAAATTACTCCGTGGCGAGCAGTTTTATCTTGGAAAGAATCCAGGCATCTGGGAATGAATCCAGTTTTCTGTTGGTGCAGATTTTAGAGCTGATCGGTGAAGAGCATTGATGGTGGAGCCGGAACGTCTTGCTTTGAACTGTAGCCTCGCTGTGCTGTGTGGCCTTGGGCAGGTCTCCCAGGTCCTCTGTTTCCTCGTCTGAAAGATGGGGATCATGACTGCATAGAATGCGTAGGTTGTTGGAAAGGTAAACTGATACGTTTAAAGCTAGTAGGTACTGCCTGTTGTTAAAGAAGCCCCTTCTTGGAAGGTGCTGCCCATCAACAGACAGGTTGAAATAAACTTGAGGTGCGTTCATGGAGAGCAGCATCAGCTCGGTTGGAGGTAGGTGCCCTGCGACCGTGGCTGGGTGACTGTCTGGGTGCAGGTGATATTCCCATGATGCCATGGTCAGCCTGTAGCTCATTCACAGAGAGACGCAGGGATTGATGTGTTTGTCTGTCCGGCATCCCATGCTTTGGGAGAACCGCTCCCTTCCATTTCATGAGAATCCTGCTTGGCCAGTGTAGTTACAGTAAGGCTGACCCTGCACTTCTCCATGGAGTGGCACATGACCTAGACCTGGCCAATCAGAGTAAGCCATTCCTTCTGCTAACTGATTGGTTCAAACTTCGGCTCATGTGACTCAAGTCAAGCCGATGAGATTCATCCCTGAGACTTTGAACTGAGCTGTTGGCACAAAGAGTCCTTTTATCTTTCTCTGGGGTTAAGAACCGAAAGAATAATGAAGGCTTGGAGCTCACAGGGCCCATCTATCATCTGTAGAGAGAACCTGTCTGAGAACTCAGGAACAGAGGCAAAGGTGAGGGGTCGAGACCAGATGACGTGGCTTAAACTCTTGGGTCCAGCCTTGCTTGAAGCTCTCTCCGTAGACTGTTCACTTTCATGAGCTGATTAATTTTTTTCCTTAAGGCAACTTGAGTGAGTTCTCTGCTATTTCCGTCTAAGAGTTCTGCCCATAGTTTCCAGGTTGGGCAGCTAGGAACAGGCTTGGAGAGGGGGAGAATTCAGGCTGGACAAGGAATTCAAAACCTCTTATGTGAGAAATGACAGAAAATTGGGCATATTGAACCCAGAGGAGAGACATCTTGGGGGACACGAGTGTCATCTTCAGATGTTTGAGGGGCTGTCATGTGGAAGGTGTGGACTTCTTCGATGTTCCTGCCCCCACTCTAACTCCATATGATAAAGGGATCCAAACAGTAGAAATTTAAGGGATAGATTTTGTGTTGACCTGGAGAAGAACTCTGCCCTCAGGTGAGACTAGGTTACCACAGGAGGTAGTGAGACCCCCATCCTAGGAGGTATGTCAGGAGAGACTGACTAACCCTGTGGCATAGATGTCCAAAAAAGAGATTGGAAGAGGCCCTCCTTGACTGTGCACTCTTCTCTCTCCCAGCCCCTTTCTCTGGTCTGTTTTGCCCCTGGGAAGAATGGCCACGTGTGCATTAGCACAGCCTGGGTGATGCCTGTCTGTGGGAGGCTCCGTCCTACCTGGATGGCAGGACCGAGAGTGGCAGAGAGATGGTTCCTAAGGAAAACCGTGGTGTGGTTACCAAAAGAAGGGAGACGGAATGCAAACGACACAGAACACTGCGCTTGCTGTCCGCGGCCTCTGCATGCGTAGTAACACAACACAGTGCAGTTGGTGGTCGATTCGTCATGCTGTTTGCCTTGCAATATTTTTTCCCTACGGAAAAAGATCCACATATGGAAATCCACATATAGATTTCAGAAATTTGGGTGAGAAGGGAAGGAGAGAAATTTCCCAGTAGGTCTCAGGGAATCTGAGATCAAAAGGAAGCTTTACCTCTGGGACAAGGCTTTGGACATCATAAAGTGTGAAACAGTCTGTCTGTCAGTCGTGCATTCAACAAACATTTATTGAACACCTACTTGGCTCTAGAAACAATGTTGGATTTTTATTTTTAAGTGGCACCCTGAAGGGCTATGGCGTCGTTACCTTTGTAGTTTTCTGCAATCCCCAGTCTCCCGTTTTCTTCTTTGCCCACACGTCTGTTGCTGGGAGGCTCTGAGCCACATGGCATGGTTTTTTTGTTTCCTAAGGTGCACGGGCTTTGTGACAGCTCTTTTGGCCTACTGCGTGGTTACGTTTGTGCTTGTTTTTGTGTTTGTGGCCATGTCTTCCACGACGAGGGTTGGCAGATATCCATCTTCCTGATACGTAGGGTGTCTGTCCCTTGTTCAGAAAAGATGTTCCATCGACATTAGCTGAATTGAATTGAGTTTTTGTTCCTTGAAAAACGTCAGGAGTTAATGGAAACTTTTTGAAAGCATTGCTTGTAGATCTTATAGATGACATAAACACTTCCTCATCCCCATCCTTTCTTTACCCCATTGCACTCTGGTGCCCACCCGCACCCAGAGCACGGAACCCTGTGCCAAAGTCTTTGGTAATCTTCTGCTTGCCAAATTTCTTGGCCATTTTTTTTGTCTTTATTCCACTTGACCTCCCTCCGGCGTTTGTCGGTGACCATCGCCTACTGAAAAGATAATTCCGCCCTTCTGCTTCTGCACGGCTAAGCTTGCCTGGTTCCCCTTGTGTGTCTGTCTTGTCTCGCTCTCACTTCCCTCTGCTACTTCTCCTTCCCCTTCCTGCCCCATAATCTAGGCGTTTCTTAGGGCTCCACCCTTGATCATGGCCTTGTCTTCTCCAGGGCATTTCTTGAGCATCTACTATGGGCCAAGTACTGAGTTGGGTCCTTTCCCTGACCCCGGTGAGCTTGCAGTGCCGGCCAGAGGTGGCTTTCTAAAGTTCACTTCAGGTCGTGTTTTTCCCAGAACCTTTTGTAGCATTTGCCTATTAGGTCCAAATGTGCCTGCCAGCCGACCCTCCTGTGCACGGCTCCAACACGTGTGCTCTGACTTCATGGAGGCCCAAACGCCGGGCACGATGTGGGTGCTGCATGTATTAGCTCATCTGGTTTCTCTTATTTACGAGGGACCAGTGAGCACAATGACACCTGTAAGTAGGAGTTGTCCCCATTTACTGACGAGGAACCTGACGTTGTCCTTGGAGAGCCAGAGTCCCCTGTTTGGGATGGTGCAGTAGTGGTGCCAGCTGCACTCTGAGCCCAGGTCTGAGTCTGAGGCTCCCAGCTTGGCCCCTGCCCCGTACCTGTGGACAATCTTCCCTCTGCCTGCACCGTCTTCATCAGTTTTGCTTTCCTGGAGAACTTCTACACACCCGTCAAGGCCCAGTGTAAATGTCCCCTGTGCTCGGATGCCCTCCTTGTCTTGGTGCTGCTCACACGTTGTGTGGTGGTAGTGTGCACGTCTGTCTCTTCCACTCCATGGCAAGGCCCTGAAGGGAGGGACTTTCTCTCTTCAGTGGTGGCATCCTCAGTGGACAATCCCTGCCCTTTGTGGTTCATTAGCTCCCAACTGCTTTCTCCCCCATGGATGTGTTGCTCTCTTGCGTGGGCCCAAGTCACGGGCAGTAGCCTGGGTGACAGGCTTTCCCAGCAAGTGCTGGCTCCCCGCCCCTCTGTCCCTTGCCTGGAGAAGAGAATGATACTGCTGTGTTCGGGTCTTAGCTCTGCTGCTTATGAGCTGTGTGACTCTGGGCAAGCCATCAACCTGTCTGTGCCTCAGTGTTCTCAATCGGAAAACAGAAAGTGTCCCTGTAGGAGGAGCAGGCCTCTCAAGCTCCAGCCACCCTCTCTGTCACCTGCTCTGTCTTTCTTCCTGGCACTGGTCTTGGGTTGGGGTCTTCCCACAGCCAACCCTGAGGCCCAGACTTGGGCGCAGGCAGGGCAGTTGGACCCGGGAAGCCAGAGCGAGGGTGCGGGGGAGCCCGGCAGGAGGAGCAGGCACTGTGGGCGCCAGGGACAAATCCCGCAGGGACCCTGGGGGCACAGGTGGAGAGCTGCCCTGGGAGCCTGGCACATAGCCTCCCACTCTTGTCCCCATTTGTCGAGGGGTCGCCCAGGGGCTTTACGGCCCCTGCACGCCAGGCGGTGCCTCTGTGGGGTCTGAGCAGCTTCCAAGGGATCAGAGAAAGGCCACGGGCAGAACAGCAGAGGCCGGCTGAGGCAGGATGTCCCAGCCCTGAGCTCAGAGGTGGGCAGTGAGAAAGTGACATGTGGCAAGAAGCGTCTCCTTGCCGCGGTTAGCGGTGCCCCAAATCATGCCACGTGCGCATCCACGTGGCTGTTTATCGTGTGACTTCCCTGCTAGGGTCCGAGCCCGGCGCCACAGAACCCGGGTCTGCCTTGCCCTCTGCCGCACGGTCAGCGCCTGGCAGAGAACGGGCCGTCTGCGCAGGTGTTTGTTGGACAGATAAGTGAGAGACCATCCCGAGACGTTTCAGAGCTAAGCTTGCCTGGGAAGGCCCGCTGTCCCCTCCGCCCGAGGACAGCCCAGTGGCCAGTGGGCCGCGTGACTGCCCCTGCCCCAGGCCCCGCCCCTCCCCCCAGCCCCCTGCGGGCTGCTCCTCTCCTGCCGAGCTTTGGCCTCTCAGACCCAGCTCGGTGGCCTCGGCAGGGGCAGGTCCCCAGAGGCCTGTTCTGAAGGCAGGGGTGTCACCTCGGCATTTTATATTTTATTTCATCCGTGCATTTTGATGTCAGCCTGCCCGAGATCCTGGGTTTGGTTCTGTGCCTAGTCCGTGGCCATCTCATTCTTCCTTAGGCGCCTGCTTTTATTTTGTCTTCTACGCATCGATGTAGGCCTCCTTCCCAGTAATGAATAAATAAGTTCATAATATTACTAATGATGGACCTTTATTGTGCCAGGCATTGTGCTAAGGTCATTGTGTTAATTTCCTATGGCCGCTGTAACAAATGACAACTTAGTGACTTAAAACGATGTCAGTTTACCATCTGGCAGTTCTGGAGGTCAGAAGTCTGACGTGGGTCTCAGGGGCTAAAATCAAGGTGTTGTCAGGCTGGTTCTTTCCGGAGGCTCCAGGGAGAATCTGTTTCTGTACCTTCCAGCTTCTAGAGCCGCCCACACTCCTCGGCTGGTGGCCTCTTCCTCCGTCTGCAAAGCCAGCCATGGCGGTGGAGCCTTTCTCCTGATGCGTCTCTCTGCGTCTGGCCCTCCTGTCTCCCTCGTCCCCATTTAAGGACCACTATGATGTCACTGGGTCCACCCAGATAATCCAGGATCATCTCCCCATCCCAAGGTCCTTAACTTAATCCCATCTGCAAAGTCCCTTTTGCCTTGAGAGGTGACATATTCACAGGCTCCAGGCCTTAGGATGGGGACTTCTGGGGTGCCTTTGTTTTGCCTGCCATAATCATCCACCCATGATCTCATTTAATCTGCGCCCCGACCCAATGTCATAGCCCTGTTGTCACCCTCAGCTGTTGTCCCAGTTTCATAGATGAGGACACTGAGGCTCGGATGCGTGATGGCCCTTACCTGTGTCTTACCTGGTACCTGGGCTTCAGACGCCCACTCCTCAGCCCTTCTGCTTCTTAAAATCTGCAAGTTAAAATCTCTGTGAAACTAGGAGGGAAGACAAGACTAGGCTCTTGTTTTGAACCCAGAGGGACAGACCTAGTGCCAACGTTTCTCCCTTTGTCGGGGAAGTGGAAAACCTGCCAGGGTCTTCTTTCAAATGCTGTGTCCTTCCCAGGGTAGAATTCTGACTTGGCTACTTTTGCCTGAAGAAAGGTCCCTTGGAGGTCATCCGATTTGACCCAGCAGTAGTTTTCTTCCCCTTTGTGGCTACAATTCTGCCCTGCTTGTAAAGTGGAATGTATTGTTCATGGTTTGCAATGAAGGAAGCCGCAGCCCCAGGCAGCCCAGGGGTCAGCTGGGGCTGGAGCCGGGATGGGAAGGACCTGGCTTAAGATGCAAAAAGCCGGGCTCTGGGCGGCCCCTGTGTGACCCCTACCTGACCGAGGGACAGAGCAGGGCCTGTGCCTGGCCCTGGGGTGCCACTTGCTCTCCTGTTAATTTGGCCAAACTTGGCCACCGTGGGCCGATTCTGGGAACAAATGGACTGTCTTCCTTGGCGATTGTATCCACGCGCCCGCCCAGCACGTGTAGCTTGAAGGCCGCTGCGTGCTGGGGCCGGGGGGTTCAGCGATGTGGCCGCAGAGCAGCCTCGTGAGTGTTCTAGAAAATACCTAACTGTACGTTTGAAAAGGGTCCATTTATGGTGTGTAAATGACGTCTCGGGTTTTAAAATGTAAAGAAAAAGGGGAAGATGGCGCCACGCAGGGCCGCGGGGTGGGGGTGGCAGGGTGGCGGGGCGCGGTGGCGTGGCGTGGCGTGGACTCTGGATTCGCTTAAGCGGCGCACATGCTGTCCCAGCTACTTTTGTTCTACGTCCTCCCAGGACTTCGCCTGGGCCCTTGGTGCCTCGAATTCCCGAATTCCCAGCCAGCACGGTCCCTCCGGGTCCCCGGGGACGACCCGCCAGCCCCCACGCCCTCTCCCCTTTGCAACCGAGCCGTGTCCCCATTTCCCCACTGCCGCCCTTCGCTTCGTAGCAGGTGCCCTGCGGCCTGGGTCTCACGGCTGCTGGCCTCCTCCTCTCGCGCTTCTTAGCGCCTGCTTCGTGCTGTGCCCGACCCAGGGCCAGGAGCTTTGCACTGTCTGCCATTGTAATGGGGATGGCCACGCCGTGGTAGTGACGAGGAGGGAGGAGGCCTTGCGGCAGTGGGGCCCTCTGTCCCCCAGCCCCGCGCAAGGGGAGCGCGGCTCGCTGCACCCGCGGTGTTTCCAGCCCTCGCCCAGAGCCTGGCTGCCGAGTGCTGTGCTGTCTCAGGACTTCCAGAGAGCGAGGCTCTGCCTTGGGTGTTTGTATGGGTTCATAAATTAGTGAATCAATGACAGTGAAATGAGTCAGCGGCCGTGTGTGGGCTGAGAGCATCGTTAACATCCCTGGGGGCGGGGAACCGGCCCCCACCCAGGGCTCCCAGGCAGAGATGGAGAGCCCGTTTCCAGCCCAGAGAACTGGGGATCAGAGAGGGGGACAAAAGAGGCAGCGCTGGGACTTGAACCCTGGCCTCCTGGCTCTCAGGCTGCCGAGGTTCAGCGCCAGCTCTGCCCCTCGGGGGCCCTGCACCCGGTGAGGTACAGAGATGGAGGGGGGAGCTCCCCGGAGGCGCAGGCATCGCTGATTCTAGCAACATCACATCGTTGGCCTGCCCTTTCCGCGCACTTTTATGAAAGGGCAGATTTGTCAAAACCAATCGATTGTTCTATCTGTCCACATCCGATCATTTCCGCCCGTCCACTCATCCCTGCTCTCTGGGGTGGAAGCCACACGTCTAAAATCCCAAGAGGGGGATGGGCTTTATTCTTATAAAATGGCACCTCCCACCGAACCGAAAGGCCCTGAGACCTGGGAACCAAAAGCCTCTGAGAAGTCAAGGGTGACGCGCAGATGCTCCCCGTTTATTCAAGAAATACTTACTGAGCGCGTGCAGCGAGTCAGGCAGCATCTCGGCGCTTGGGACGTAAGAGGGGACGAGATTTCTTCCCTCCTGGAGTGGGGACGTGCAAGCCACAGGGGGACCTCTGGGAAGTCTTTCTGAGCCCGTAAACTCTTACTTTACACACAGTTGTAACAAACTTAGTTATATGCCTTCTGGCCTGTGGCGAGTCGGAAGCAGAGGAGGAATGGTGGGGAAGCACTTTGAACTTGCCAGCAGATGCTGTTGCTTCTGCCTGTGGAGTTCTGTTAGAATCTGCCCCTCAAATTGTTAACACATCCCCTTCATCCTTACCCTGTTTGCTGGGTGCACTCTGAGTCATCCTTCAAGACCCAGAGCAGACATCACCCCCTCTCTGAAGCCCGCCCCGATCACAGCTCCCCAGGCAGGGTTAAATTTCCTGCTTTCTCTGATGTTCCCATGACCCGGTAAGAACTCTTTGCCACAGCAATAATTTCATTGCATTCGCGCGCCGAGTTTCTGTGTGCCGTGCTAGAGCGTGTATTTTTTGAGGGAAGGGATTGTGTCTTACTCAGCAAAGTCCCTGTATCACAGATTGTCAGTTAGCGTTTGTCAAATAACCCACCGACAGCAAAGGAGACACAGCAAAACCGTCCAAGGCAGACGGGACAATACACAGTGGCGCGAGCCGGGGCCAGGCAGGGCCTGGGCAGTCGGGCGCCGGACCCGTCTGCGGCCTGGGCATCCCGTCACAGATGCTACAGTGATGTGCTCAGAGCCCCTGGGACTGCGGCTCTGAGTCAGAGGCGGAGTTGGCCGTAGCACACTGACTTCCATTTAAGGAAGTGAAGTATAATCATTTTTTTAAAAAATGCCGGTGCTTTGTCATGGGGGGAAGCCTCAGCTCTCCTTGTCGTTTTGTGTATCCAGATCAACCTATTCCCGGGGGTCATCTTTCTGTTCCTCTGGCTGTCTCGTACTCCACTTTCTGTGTTCTGTCCCACCGGGGAAGCTGGGTCATTCACAGCTAATGCAAACTCAACTAGTCGGGACCTTTGGCAACGGCTCCTGCTCTGGGTCATGGGCGGGACAGAGTGTCCAACGGCGTTTTCGGCTCGATCTCAGCGCAGAAACGGTGCGCTCGTATGCAGCGCACACGCAGCGCAGGTCGCACAGATAAGAAGGACCTCGTTCATCCTCTGCAAGGAAAAAAGCGAAACAGAAACAGGGCTTTCGCTTCTGGGGCGACGGGTTTTCTTTATTTTTTAATGCTTTTTAGCATTTTCTAAAAATTTTTTGAGTGACGGGAGGAGAGCTTTTTGTTGTTTTTTGTTTCGTTCTGTTTTATCAATCAATGGAAAGTATAAAAGCCACTTTGAGAAAAGTGGGGCCTTTTAGGCATGAGAATTCTCCCTTAGACTTCAAGGGATGAGGCCGACTCCTTCCAGCCTCAGGCCTCCGTCCCCTCCCTCATGCAGACGCGGGCACTCAGGGCCCTCCTTCCTCCTTGGTGCAGAGAGGACACGGTTCCCTTCGTTCCCCTTCTCCAGGCCTTGCCCTGTCGCTGCCCGGGCTCCCCCCATCAGCAGCCTGCTAGAAGCCCGCCGCCACTGTGGCCGCCGTCCAGCTCTGTCCTCGCTCTGGGCAGCAGGACGTCAGAATCCCTTCCCGTTTCCTTTCAGACTCGCTGCAGGGAGCTCCCTGGGTGGGAGCTGACAGCTCAGCTTTTTGGTGTGTGGGTTGTTTTTTCCCTTCCTGAACCTTGTTTGCATAACCTCTCAGGAGTCTATATAAGGTAAGGTCAGCCTTAGAGCGAGCTGCAACCTCGGAGGGCTCTGGGGCAATTTCCTCCCTTCCTCACCTTCCTCCTTTCTTTCATCTTGCTTTGAAGTTCAGTGTCGGGTGGAAATTATGAAATTATTCTCTCTCTTTTTTTTCTTCTGTTGGCCCACAGATAATTTATAGGGTGCCTATGGCGTGCCTGGCGCTGCGAGGGGTGCCGGGCCCATACCAAGAACGGGACACATACAAAAGTAGCTAAAAAGATCACAAGGACTTGTGCCGAAAAGTTTATCAGGGTTACTTAGGTGGTGGGGCCTTATTTTTGCTTATTTATATTTCTTATTATTCTACACCTAGTGTGTGTTTTGTGTATAATGAAAAAGAATTGTTCAAAGCATTTGCAAAAGTGTAAGAAAGTCGCACAGTCTTGATCCGTAGCAGATCCTCAGTCCCCTGCGGTTTGGTCCTCTGGCCAGGACTGGTTTTGGGGACAGTCAGAGACTAGCTTCCCTTTGGGGGCAAGGCAGGCCCCTCAGTCAATGCGGATTCTGGGCCAGGGACACCCTGGTGAGACTGCTGCATGGGGTTGGTCAGAATCTGCTCCTCAGTGACGACCTGAGCCCCTGGAGAGTTCGAGTTTGGGCGGGAGGGGAGAAGGGAGGGAAGGGTCGGAGATTCTATGCCATTTATAATTTTTGGGAAGTTGTTAGAGCAGCTCATTCTGGTGGCTTTGGTGATTCCAGTGAATCCCGACTGCCCCCTTTTTTTCTTGAACCCTCTTTCCATCCCCCAAGGGTCATCCACATGCCCGGCACCCCCACTCCGTCCCCACTCACCCCTCCTGGCCTTTCCTCCTCTTGCGCTGGGCTTTTCCTTCCTGCCTCTCTCTCTCTCCCAGGTGTCGGGAGGAGGAGGATGTGGGAAGGGGAGACACAGATGTGTGATGATTCATTGACGTACATGAACTTACCCAGTAAACGGAGGCAAGGAGGCTCGAAGCGGTGAGCTGGGCTTTGGACTAAGGTTCCCTCTACCTACCTGTGGGCCCTGCCTGGGGTTTCTACGTCTCGAGGGGTCCCCACCAGGAGCCATTTTACAAAGACAGCCCTTCGCTGGCCCGTGACGAGGCTTCATAGACCAACCGAAGGGTCAAGCTCTTTTGAAGGTGGAGTTTCATCAATGCTGCGTGGGGACTGTCTTTTCATGAGCAAGATTCTCAGCGGGTGGGAAGGGGAGGGCGTCTATAGCCCCTGAATCGGGGACGTCCTGAGTGCAGTCGGCCTGGGCTTTGAGTTCATGGCACTGGCCAGAAGGACACGACAGTCCTCGGGATGGGGTTCCTGTCCTTGCTTTGTCACTGGTGACATCTCCCCTGAGATGGGGGAGCCCCTGAGCCCCTGAGATGGGGCTGTATGATGCACCTCCAGCTCCTCGCTAATGGGCTTGTTTTCAGATAGACAAGCGGGAGGTACCTGGTAGAAAGAGCTCCTTGTTACCATCGATCGGTAGCTCTTTTTCTTTTTTTTTTTTTTTTTTTTTTTGAGACAGAGTCTTGCTTTGTTGCCCAGGCTAGAGTGCCATGGCGTCAGCCTAGCTCATAGCAACCTCAAACTCCTGGGCTCAAGCGATCCTTCTGCCTCAGCCTCCCAAGTAGCTGGGACTACAGGCATGCGCCACCATGCCCAGCTAATTTATATATATATATTTTTTTAGTTGTCCAGATCATTTCTTTCTATTTTTTAGTAGAGACAGGGTCTCACTCTTGCTCAGGCTGGTCTTGAACTCCTGACCTTGAGCGATCCACCTGCCTCGGCCTCCCAGAGTGCTAGGATTACAGGCGTGAGCCACCGCGCCCGGCCGGTAGCTCTTTTTCTAACCGTGGCTTTTCCCTGTCTTGGGGTGTGGGGTTTGCAGGGAGGAGAGTCGCTGGTGGTGCTTGCAGTGGTGCTGCAATGCTCAGGTGCAGAGTTGCAGTGGTGCTGCAATGCTCAGGAACCCGCTAGGTGCTTCCAATTCTGTAAACATCGCCTTGAAAAGGCCACACAGGAAGCTTCTTTACTCTGTCACTTCCCTAAAATGAAAGGGTGCTGGAGGGAGGAGGGTGGGGCTGGACTTTGAGCCCTTCAGCTTCTGGCCCCGAGGCCTGAGGCCTTCGTCTGCTCACCTCTCCTGCCAGCTTCCTCTTCTCACCTCTTTCTCTAAATCAGTAGTTCTCAGCTTTGGCAGCATCAGAATCACCCCTCGGGGCTCATTCAGGCACCATTTCCGGCCCCATTCTCAGGGTTTCTGAATCAGTAGGTCTGAGTGGACCCTGAGAATTCACACTTCTAGTGAGTTCCTGGGGGCTGTGGCTGCTGCTGGTCCCAGGGCCACGCTGTGGGAACTGCTGCTCCAGATGTCACCTGTTCTCCAGCGGACAGGGAGGAGCTGTTGGGCTCCTTACTATCTCACCTCTCTGAGCCTCAGTTTCCTCATCTGTGAAATGGGCCTGTGAGCAGTGCTGACCTCATAGAGAAGGTGGGATGATAAAATGTGCCAGTCCACGTAAGCACTTACACTAGTGCCTAGAAGTATGCACCTCCCGGGCCCTCATGGTCTCCTCTGTCTCCCTCGGTGCTTGGCTCTGTGCTTGGCATGTAGCAGGCCCTTTAGAAAGACTCATGCAACGAGGGACCCAGGGACTCTGTGTATGCCCGGGAGCTCCCGCTTTGAAACCCGGCGGAATGGGCGTACGTTTGCTGGATGTAGAAAGTCATCCCCATTCTACAGCTGGAACAACCGAGGCTCAGAGCACGAAGATTCTTACCTGATGTTACGTAGCTGAAAAGGAAGCTAGCTGGGCTCAGGCCCTGGCCTGCTTGTCTCTGGAATCTGTGCTCCTTTCAGTGTACCAGGTTGCCATAGCAAATGTTGGTGTGTGAGGTGCGTTAGGTGCCAGGACACGGAGAGAAACAGGCGCAGACTCTGCCCGCCTAGTCGGGGGGACAGGCTGGTTGGCAGCCGTGAGGGCAGGGATCAGGGTGTCTGAGGGCCCAGTGTGCTGGACATGGTAGCCCAGGTCCTATAGGGACAGAGCGTCAGGGGAAAGCAGGGACGAGTTGGAACCTCGGGGAGTGTTCGCGTGGAGGCAGAAGGAAGGAGGAAGCGGGATTGGCGCTCTGCTCTGAGAACCAAGAGGCGCCGTGTCCTGGGTGCCGCGGGAAGGGAGCATTGCAAGAAGGGCGGAATTGAAAATGCTTGGGATCGCTGTGCCACCGAGAGCTCACGTGAGCATGTGGACAGAGAAGATGCTGTTGGTTGGATTTGGCAATTAGGAGGCCCCCGGGGGCCTCCGAGGGCCGTGTTGTTGGAGAGGTGGGGTCCAAACCCAGCACCTGTCCCCGGGGCCAAGTCCTTCCCTCTCATTGCTTTGCCATTTCATCCTCAAAACCACTTTATGAGGTAGGTATTGGACCCATTTTGCAGATGAGCAAACCAAGGCCTTTAGACATTCAGAAATCCGGTCTAGGTCACAGAGCTGGTGCTCAGTGAGGGTAAGTTTCTAGTGGATTCTGGGACTCGAACTCTGACTGCGGATGCTGCAGATCAGGCTGAGCGTGAGGCAGCAGGCACAGACCGCTGCCCTGCAGAGGCCTCCCGCAGGAGGAGCTCAGGGCCCCTGTCTCCTGGTGCCTGTGTGTGGGCGACGTCCTGCTCCAGTGTTCCCCACGGGGTGGCCCCGTCTCCCTCTCTCCTTTGCCTGAGCCGGACCCTCCAGCTCGGTCTGTGAAGATGGACCATCGGCCTCACCGGAACCGAGTGGCACAGTGGGGGCGACGGGAAGCCCGGGTTCCAACCTTCTTCTGGCCAGTTTGGCCATCTTAGCACACACAAACACACACACGCACACATGTATGTGTACACACACATGCACACACAGTAAAATGTATATATGATGATGTTTCGCTGTGCTCTTCCGTCGACGTGCCCGAGTTTTCCTGCATACGACAGCGATGTCAGCAGGAGGTGGCCGAGGGTGTACGACACTCCCCGCTGACGGTGCCGTGGCTGCCCGCCTCTGATCAGGAGAGGGAAGGAAATCCCCCAGCCGAGCCGGGATGAAGGGCCAGCACTTCCTCCTGCGCTGCCCAGGCTGAGGTCGAAGGGGCTGGAACCTCCTTCCGGTGAGCGAGGGGGAGAGGCCTCAGGTCACACCAACAGGTTTTCGCCTCCTGGTCGCGCCACCTCCCCAGGGCAAACATTTGTAAGCACTGCGTGACTCGTGGATTTCCAAAAACACGCCTGTCAGCAATCCTGTTGACCAAACTATTGTCAGATAAGCACCGAGCAGTCACCCAGGAAACCACGTCCCTCTTCACCCCCTCCCGTGATAGTTTCAATGACATCAGCCTGTGCCTCTGGAAGGTTCCCAGTGCCCTTGGGGGTGGGGCGGGGCGACTGACTTATTGTGGTCCCTCTCGTGCCAGGCCCTGGGCTGGTGCCTGGGCCACAGGGCGTAACTGGGAGAATGCTTGTTCTTCAGCAAGAACCGGGATAACCCTAGAGCGGGGTGATGCTGCCCAAGTTAGAACCGGGAAGGTCTGAAAGACGGAGGAACGGACTTGGAGAGTCGGAGGTGCACAGAGGACGGCCAGGCGGGGACGTGCGGCAGCCAGCAGAGAGGGCGGACCTTGGGAAGGCGCAGTGTTGCCCAGAGAAGCCGGCCAGGGCCATGGGAGCGGGTGACATTGGGGGGAAAGGGTGGAGGGAGGCTTGGCACCGGGCTGAACAGAGGGTCGGGGCCTCCAAACACTGTGCTGGCTCAAAGCGGGGCCAGTAACTTCCCCACATGGAGGCTTTGGCCAGCAATGGGCGGCTTGGGTCCACACGCAGTCACTGGAACCCGCGTGTCTGGGCTGCCCAGCGTGGAAATGGGAAATAGAGTGGTTGCCATGGAAACCGACTTGCTGTGTTCTTTTGCTGGTGACATCCAGTCGGGGAGGCAGCTGGGCCGTGCCGGGCCCCTCCTCCCGCTCAGGTCGAGGCTGCAATTTCATTAAACACTGCGGTGCTGGTGCCCGGACAACCCCAGGGACAGCACCGGGCAGAGCAGCTCCGGCTTCCCCGCCACGCCGGGCTGCTGAGAAAGGCTTTGGCTGCCGGGCTTCTCCCCTGGCTTCGCGGCCGCGCGTCTCAGCCTACGGGGGCAGTTCTGCGGTGGCACCATCGCGTTTCCTGTGCGCGGTGACCGCTTGGCAGCTCTGCCCTGTGGCAGTGGCTTCAGGTACAAGGTCTCGTCCTTGTACCTGTTGGGCCAGGTGGGTTTGCAGCTTTCACGTTTAGTCTTCCTGGGTGACTGATGGGGGTGAAATCGCCCCAGTTTGAAAGCGACCCAGATGTCTCCCGGTGATGAGTGGAGGGGCCGTCCGTGCGGTGGAGCGCCGTCAGCTGTTGAAAGCGGGGAAGTGCTGATACACGCGCCACGGGGACCGACCTTGGAAACGACGCCGAGTGAAAGATCCCAGTCACGAAGGCCACGCGTGCTGACAGCGTGTCTGTGCAACGTCCAGAACAGCAACTCCACGGCCACAGAGTGCATTAGCGGTTGCCAGGGGCTGGGGAGGAGTTTGGAGAACGGGGAGTGACTGCTGATGGGGACACGGTTCTTTTCGGGGTGATGTAAATGTTCTGGAATTAGGTGGGGGTGATGGTTGCACAACATGCGAGTGTACTGGAAACCGCTGAACCGTATACTTTAAAATGGTTAAAAGGGTGAATTTTATGACTTTTATCTCAATAAAGGGAAAAAGTGGGAAGGACAAAAAGAATCAGCCCTTTTTACAGATGAGGCAGCCGAGGCCCAGGGTTGGGAATTAAGGCAGAGGCCTGGGAGGGCAGGTGGAGCTCTTGCCCGCGTGGTCTCCTGGGGACTCCTGACCTTCTCGTGTCCAGCCGGTCCCCAGGCCCTTGCAGTGCCTCTGAGACCATCCGTTCTTCTGTCCCCACTGCCTTGTCACCCACTGACCCCCAGGCTCAGGTCCCCCCTGGAAGGCCCCCCAGATCGCCATGGCCTAGTGGGGGCAGCTCCGCAAGGGCAGGGGGTTGGGTGCGCATGCCCAAGGCATCTGGCCCTTGGCTCGGTAGTGGGTTCCCTCGGCCACCTCACATGACCCCTGAGCCTACGTCTCACCTGTCAGGTGGTGATTTGGGTGTTGACGGTGGTGACGGTGACATCCCTACCTCCCCTACCCCGAAGCATCTTATGAAGACCACATGCACTGATGAACCAAAAATGCGTTTTGAGAACTGAAAAGTGCTGTGCTAACACGAGGGGCGATGATGATGGTTGCTTTAAGAAATAAATGTTGTGGAGTCCCCTGACCCGGCTGGCAGAGTTTGAATCACACGTCCCTGTTCTGCTGAGAACTGTGTGTTCCCCACTCCCGGGACGGATCGAGCCCCCATGGACAGAGCAGCTTGGTGCTGAAGGTGTGCTGCTGGTGACTGCCCGGGCGTTGGGACAATAACTGTCCTGTCAAGGCCTGCATCTCCTTTAGACAGACGGTGTGTGGCCTTGGTGTTAACTTGTCTGCTTTGTGTGGGGTTCGGCTTGGAGGTACTTAGATTCTAGGAAGAAAGGCACCTGGATTTTTTATTTTTTTTAAAACTCAAAGTGGGGTCCTTTGCCCAGGATCAGCATCACCTGGGAGCTTCTTAGAGGTGCAGACCCCGGGGCTCCCCCAGACCTGCTGTATTGGACTCTGCATTTGGGAAGATCCCCTGTGGTTCAAGTCCCGCCCATGTTTAAGAAGCAAACGTATCAATGGGCGGCATCATCGGGTACCCGAGAAGCCCCAAAGCCAGCAACTCAGAGCCCTGTGAGCACACAGGAGTTCGTCACGGTGGCCAACACAGACGGATGACTCCAAACCAGTCACGTCCCTGTGGGCCCGTGAGCCCAGTTAGGAAGTGTAATGAGATCTCATTGAAAATGGAAAGGAAAATATGAAGTTCTTAGCAGTGAAGCCGAGTGAAGCTACGCGATTTCTTCCTTCAAGTGCAGAACTTTGGTGGGAAACCCGAAATGGGTCCTGATTAAATGGGGACGCAAACTGTGTCTAGACCAGAGTTCTCAACCGGGGGTGTTCTGGCCCCCCAGGGGACATCTGGCAATGCCTGGAGGTGTTTTTGGTTGTCACAACCTGGGGGTGGTCCTGGCATCGAGTGAGGGCGAGAGATGCCACTCAACACCCTACAAAGCACAGGGTGGTCCCGGGCACCGAGGATGGGCCGGCCCCAAATGTCCACAGTGCTGATGCGTGCAGTCCCAGCCTGTCCCAGGGGGTGCTCGCACACACATCCCTTTAAAAGCTCAGGAACATCAAACGCCGTTTTGCTAACGCAGAGCAGTGGGGGACGGGGGAGCTGAGCGTAGTGGGTTGTGAGAGAGTCTAAAGAGGCCATAATGAAAACAGTTTGGCTCTGAAACAAAGCTTTACGTAGGTCCGTGGGACAAAGGAGCCCCCAAAGTCTTTTTAATAAAAGCGACTATATAACAAGCATGACACGCCCAGCGAAAAACATTCAGGATTCGGCCCTGGCCTCATTGTCCCGCCATAAGCTAAGCATCCCCGCTGGGCCCAGAGCCGCATCCCAGGCCAGACTGAGGGCCACTTTCTCCTTGTTTCCGCCTCCGCCCCAGCCCTTCCCCAGCTTGGTTCTGGGCCCCCTGCGGCATGGCTTTCCCATTCCAAGTAGGATCTCAAAGGTTGAGGATAGGAAGAGTTGACGGATTTCTGTCCCCTAACTGGGATCCACAGTTTGAGGCGTGACGGTGTGAGGGTGGTGGGCGTCGCAGCCAGAGGCCTGGATTCAAACCCCAGCATGAGCTCGAGCTGCCCGCGCGACCTCGGGAGTGTCACGGCCTTGCGGAACCTCGGTTCCCTTGCGAAACGGGCACCCAAGGCTGAAGTGCTATTGTCGGGATCCAAGGAGGGCGCGTTGGCCAAGGTCAACGTATGAAGGTCAACTTCCCGCCCTCCGCACTGGCGCTGCTGCTTGGGCCCCCGCCACGCGGCCCCGGGCACACTCGTGGCTCAGAGCGTCTCCTCGAGGACGCGGTTTGGGGAGTTTTAACCGAGCGTCGCGTTCTCCCTTTGCTGTTGGCCACAGATGACGTCCGGCTGTTTGCCTTCGTGCGCTTCACCACCGGGGACGCCATGAGCAAGAGGTCCAAGTTCGCCCTCATCACGTGGATCGGCGAGAACGTCAGCGGGCTGCAGCGCGCCAAGACCGGGACGGACAAGACCCTGGTGAAGGAGGTCGTCCAGGTAATTCTCTGCGTTCCCTCGGGGCCGGGGAGGTCACTCCGCAAAAAGCGTCACCATCTGGCAGGGGGCAGAGGGGGCTGGGTCTGACCCCTGAGTCTGGGACTCTGCTGTGACTTCGAGCAAGCCCTGCTGCAGTCCTGCACCCCGGAGCCGCTGGCGAAATGGTCAGGTCGTTTCAGGAGGCGGCTGTGCTCGCGGTCCCGGCCATCACGGCAGAACCGTGGCGCTGGTCTGCTCTGTGGAACGGGAATCCTAAATTCCCGTTGTTTCGCTGTCCCCGACTGTTTTTGATCTCCGCCCCCCACCCCCCGCCCCCCGCCCTGCAGCCTGAGATCACACTGTGGTCGGCGGCTGCTTTTTTTTTCTTTTTTAGGTTAATATAATTTCACAAATTATGTGGCTGCATTGTTGTTGTAATTAGTGTCTTTCTGGTAGCAGAGTGTCCCGTTTCGCAAGTGCACTGTGATGTACTAAACGTTCCCTGTGCCTGGCCTCTTGAGTTGCTTCCAATGTTTATTTTTATAAATATTGTTCCAAGCAGCATTTTAATACACACGGCTCCTTTCTCTCTTCCATCGAATTGTTTCTTTAGAATACATTCTTGGGAGGTGTGGGGCTGTGTTCCGGCATTATTAGTCATGATAATCAGTTTTAAAAGGTATGGGTCATCCGATTGCCAGAGTGCGGTGGCGTCATTGTGGCTCACAGCAACCTCAAACTCCTGGGCTCAAGTGATCCTCCTGCCTCGGCCTCTCCAACGGCTGGAATCACAGGCATGCGCCACTGCACCCGGGCATCAGATGGCCTTTTGAAAGGGTTAGCCTGTGCCTGGGCCTGAGGAAATGCTCAGTAAATGTCATTCGTTTCACATCCTAATCAGCGTGACCGGGTAACACCTCTGTTTGCACTCTGGCCCTGGAGCCCTTGCTTTGGAAAGTCACCTACTTAACCCTACAGGGCATTTTTCTCCAGGCCAGTTGGGTTTTAATGGTTAACTAGCATTCAGGGTTCTTCTCTGTGGCAGCAGGATGGAAAATGCCAAGGAATTCCTATAGGCATGGCCAAAGCTCTCCTGCGGCATTCTGCCCGTCCCTGCCGGGCCCTCTCTTGGGTGTGGCAGGAGGACCCGCAGGGAGGGACTGCTCCCAGGATGCACACTGGGCATGGTCTTTCCAATCTTGCAGTTCCTTTTTTCTTTCCATTTGAAAACTTGTGGTAAAATACAATAACATACAACTTACCGCTTCAACCATTTTCAAGTGTAGACTTCAGTGGCGTTAAGCACACTCACAGCGTGGTGCAGCCATCGCCACTACCTAGTTTCGGAACTTTCCCACCACCCCTGAAGGAAACCTCGTACCCACCAAGCAGTCTGCAGAGCTTCCTCCAAATCCAGAACTCTTTTCAGCTGGGTGAAGTGGGCCTGCGGCTGAGGAGATTGGGGGAAACTGATTCTCTGGTAGGAAGCTTATGTGGGAGGAAGAGTTATGATTCATTTGTTTGCAAGCTCAAATACGTTGAGGCAAAAAGGGGAATTGCCTGGCCTTTGGAACTGGGAAGTGCGGGAGTTTTGGCTTCAGGTGTGGCTGGATCCAGGGCTCAAGCAGTATTTTCATCTCATTCCTTCAGTTCTGTTTTTCTGTGGGTTTGGCCTCAGGCAGCCTCTGCCCAGCAGGAGGGAAGGTCCAGGCTACAGTGGTCCTTCGGGTCAGGATCCCAGAAGAAGAGCGGCCCCTTCTCTCACTGTCAATCAATCCCTTAAGAGGACCCTGATTGGCCCAGCCTGGGTCACATGCACACCCTGTGGGGCAGGAGGCAGGGTTTCAGGATTGGCAGCCGCAGTGGGATCCCAGCTGTTAAGAGAAGGGGTTGCTGGTGGGTGACGCAGCACCGACGTCCACTCCGGCGGGGGAGGCGGGACACTGCCCCGAACTGCAGGTGCGCTGTCCTGTCTTGACCATTATCGTTTGCATTTTCCACCCCTGCACGTAAAAACGGTAACTCTCTGAAGCTCCTGCAGGCCCTCACGCTTGTACTACGGCTGCAGATGTAGCCGTTCGGGTCACAAAGGGTCCATCGTGCTGGTCTAATGTGTCTTCCCACAGTCACTAAAGTCACGCCAAGACTGGCGTGTGTCAGCTGTCCCCCTGCATAACGGACACTCAGACCAGATGTTCCCTGACGGAGCTTCTGGGTGGGCCACCTGGATTCCATGTCCTGGGGACTGGGTCACTTCTCCAGCTGCCTTCGCCACCGTTTCCACGTGAAGGATAAGTGGACTGACTTTCAGTTTCAAGATCACTGTATGAACAGACCCTCGACTTCCGTTGTGATAACAGCACGCGCCCATCCTCGTGCTTTGTAGGGAACGTGGCGAGTGGCAGTTGATTGCATGTCACCAAGGCAGAGTAACTGGAACCGACAGGGGTGCCCTTTGTGCCACCTGTCTGACCGTGGGCAAGTCCCTCTCCCTCCCTGGGCCTCGGTTTCCTCATTTGCGAAGTGATGAATCGGATGAGTCGACTTGCCATGTCATGTTCTACTTTGGCATATTATGAAATTTTTTCAGAGTGGTGTGATTTTTTATGAAGGCAGTTGCCTTTAACAAAGAACCTTATTTTATTTGACAAAGAGGCAGTATGGTGCAATGGTCTGACTTTTGAGCCAGATGGTGTGGGTTTACATTTCGGCCTCATCACTTGCTGTGTGGCCTGGGGCACATTGCTTACCCTCTCTGGGCCTCAGTCACCTGACATCTCATGTAGCATCTGACTGTTAG
>RJWJ010021715.1:0-27596 GCA_004363605.1 Indri indri | reverse complement strand
AATAAACACACTGGACACTGAAGCTCAGGTGAGCATCCATGGTTGGCAATACGCTTAGAGTATTGTTGTCATATTAATACGCTGGTGTTGGGAGGGCAACATGTCCCTAAGGATGGAAGCTTTGCATTTGGAATGCTCACTTGTCACCCTATGCAACTCTTCTAATTTGTATCCTTTTTGCTGTAGTAAAACTGTATTTGTAAGTATAGTGCTGTCCGTAAATTCTGTCTTTCTAGCAAACTATCAAACCTGAGGTTGGTCATGGAAACCCCCAAATTTGGAGCCAGTTGGTCAGGAGTGAGGGTGGCCATGGGGACTCTTGAATTTGTAACTGACGTCTCAAGTGAAGACAGTCTTAGAGGACTACACCTTTAATCTGTAAAGTTTGGCCCAACTCCAGGAACCCAGACACCTCTATGGCTCTCACATTCTACCTCCAATCCGCCTGGAATCCCATTGGTTCCACTTGAGCAATATCCCCAGAATCTGATCACTTCCCACCTTCCCCACCGCTTCCACCCTGGCCTACGCCATGCGGCTCTGACTTGGATCACTGAATTGGCTTCCTAACCACCCCTTGCTGCCACTCTTGCTCCTCAGTCTCTGCTATTCTCAACACAGAATCCAGGGTGAACCTTTTAAAGCCGCAGCCAGGGCAGATCATGCCACTCCTCAGCCCAGACCCTCCAACGGCTCCCATCCACCTCCAAGAAAAGGTGAAGTCTTTATGTGGCCCTCCATGTTCTGGTCCCTGCCACACTTTTTTCTCTGACTTCATTGCTTGCCACCCTCTTCTGCCTGACTCTGTTCAACCCCGGCAGCCCGGCTGAGCACACCAGCTGTGCTCTGCGCTGGGGCTTCTGCACCCGCAGTGCTCTTTCCCTAGACACTCTCACGCTCACCTCTCACCTCTTCCAGGTATTGGCTCAAATGCCGCTGTCTCCAGGGAACCCTCGCTGACCGCCTTCCGTAAAATTTCACTCCCACGTTTTATTTTTCTCCTTAGCACTGATTGCCATTTGGCATACTAGATACACAGTATTTGTTTGTTTGTTTTCTTATCCTCCCTCACCAATTAGACAATAAACCACATGATGACAGGGATTTTTGTCTATTTTGCTCTCAATGTCTAGAATACCATTTGGCATTTAATGAACCCTCAATAAACATTTATTGCACAAATGAACAAGTTCCTGTTCACCAAGTAAACTATGATTACAATTCGGGGGGCTCTCATTCATTGCTGGTGGGAAAAGAAAACGTCCACTTTGGAAGACAGTTTGGCTCTAAACCAACCACACGTTGGCCGTGTATGTACCATAGGACCCAGAATACCACTCTGAACCATTTACCTGAGTGAATGGAAAAAGCGTGTTCACACAAAAGCTCGTAGATGAATGTTTTTAGCAGTTTTATTCACAATTTTAGTCATAATTTCCCCAAACTGGTAACAACCAAGATGTCCTCTCCTGCAGCGTATCCATGGTGAAGGTGTTGATCTGCGGATACAAACACCGGGATCTACATCATAGTTGTGTTTCTCATTTTACATCTCCATTATAAATTGTCAGAGTGGCACTTGAATTTTGGTGCATCAGTCCCCCCAGGTGGTTGGTGGGAGTCCATCCCTGGAAGACAGACCCACTCTCAGTGTGCTGACAGCAAGGTTGGGACAGTACTTGGGCTTGAGTGCCACCATCAAAGCAAGTCTCACCCTCTACCATCTCTCGGGTTTCTCTGGAGAGTCCTGCACTCAGTGTCTGCCCTTGCAGTCTCGATGCAACACCATTTGCCTGGCTTTGAATCAAAGATCGATAGGCCTCAATAGGCCATAGGTCCTGCCTGGTCCACCCCTCATTCCACTCATGTGGGAACAGAGGCTGAGTGTTTGTCTAAGGTCACACAGGTAACCAGCGAAGTCTGGGCTAGAAGCTCAGGGCTAGTCCTCTGAGGGCCCAGCCACCGTGTGTGTGTGTTGTGTACATGCATGTACCTGTGTGTATCTTCAACTTCACTTGTTTTGTTTTCTCCTTCTGTCTAAACCTTTCCTTCGCATTCTTATGCCTTAGATTTCTCTTAGATTCTTATATCTTAGACTCCTTAGATTTCTCTTCTTGGTTTGATAAGGAACAAACTTGCTAGCTAGAAAATGCTAGCAATGAAACCCAAAGATTGGCCAACGAGTGGTTTGTTTAAATATTGACTATCAGCATTTTTGCATTTGACTTTCTGTTCCTCACTAGCTTCAAGTTTTTGCTTGGTTTTGAGCAAACCCAGTACCATATCAAAGAACAAATCATAAATTCAGTTTGTGTTTAGTTTTACTATAAGAAAAAAAAATGAGAGCAGCTTAATTTCTACAAAGGCATGTTTGTGGTTCAAGTGATTTTTAACCAGAGCTCGTACACTCATAGGGGTTACTGAGAAATAAAATAAGGACATCAGTCCCTTTCACCTGCATGTTAAATTACAATGCCTTCCCCACCTTCCCATTTCCCTTAATAAAACCAACACCCAAACTCATTGCTAAGATAGAACCAGCTACCCATATCTTGCATCAGAAGGGAGAAAAGAAAGACACTCTTTAAAGTTAAGTGTAATTTAATCTTTAAGGGTCCGACAGAGCAATGGGATACCTTTTGTTTGGGACTTACGGAGAGCTTGAGTTGAAACATAATAAAACCAAATGGGATTTTAAGAATGCTCTTCAAGTGAGAAAAGCAAAAGGAAAGCCGCCACAAGTCAGCTACATCCAGGGACAGAGGCCACTTCTCATGGCCACTTCTGCACACAGCCCAGATGCCCTTTGATGTGTCTGAGTATCCAGGAGATCTTGGCTCAGGCTAAGACATCAAACTGGAACTCAAAGAGGAGCATGGTGCCTATTAGTTCAAATGAAATTAGCTTAAAGGATATGAAAATTTTATCAGATAAGCAAAATTAATTGAAATTACATCTCTGCCTAGAAGATATGCACATGGAAAAAATGATCCAATACAAGGTGACAATTAAAATCTCATTATGTATCCCATCCCCAGTGATCCATGGGAGACTGGAGAGCTGGGGGAGGGGAGGCTGAGCCTCTTGGCTCCGCGGCTGATGTGGAGGAAACATGGTTGCCAGGTAACTGCTTAGTAACCAAGGAGGCAGTAGGGTCGGGGGAGAGACAAGTACCAGAAAGGCCGCCTCCAAAGCTTTTGTTGCAGACATTGGCCCCATGATTCCTTAGCTGGACCTACATAACTCAACAGTCCCTGGAAAGATGAAAAGCCCTCAGTCAGTCAATTCACCTTTGGCTTACACAAGCCACAATGGTTAATCCGATGGATTTTTTAAAAAATTAATCAACTTGACCAATCAGTTGCTTAGCCATCACCCAGAGTCTAAGTTAGAGCAATTCTAAGGGGAAGCAAAAGCAAGAACGTGCCAGGTTTGCCATCCGGTCTTTTCTGCTCAGTTCCTCTGTCTCCCCATCTAAGGCTGATTCCAAACGTTGCTGCAAAAATACCTCCCATCCCACATCCTCTTCTATAATGTGTCTTTGTCACACTCGCATCTAGGCATAGAGCCCAATCCTTGTTCACTGGAACATTCAAGCTTGGAGCCTGAGCCTCAATGTCAGAAGACATTTAAGTCTGACCTCCCTGAGCCCACCATGCTGCAACAAAGCCAAGTAACAAGTAGTCTTTGTTCTTTTCTCCCAGACATCCCAGCAACCCAGGCCCCAGACATGCAAACGAAGAAGCCTCCAGGTAATTCTGCTTCCAGCCATCAAGTGATCCCTAGCCTCCATGTTTTTCCAGTTGAGATTCCAGCCATCATGGAACAGAATCAAGACATTCTCACTGTGCCCTGTCCTGCCCCACAGAAACTATGAAGCATAGTAAATTGGCTGTTGGTTTAAGCCAGTGAGTGTTGGGGTAGTTTGTCTTGAAGCAATAGTAACTGAAATAAGACGCTTTGCCACCCTTCCCTCTTCTGCTGACGAGGGAGAATGTGTGACGGGAAGAGAACCACCCCATTAGTAAGGGGTACAGATGGGAGCTGGGCCAGTCCCCCAAGGCCTTCCATTCATACACTGTTAGCCCTTGGCTGCCTTTTTGAATTCTAGCACTTTCACCATCACAATTGCCAACACCTCTTCCCTTTTCCTCTACCTCCCCTCTTGCCACCAGCTCTATTTTCCCAGGCTAAACCTGGAAACCTGCAATAGGATGCCAGGATCCTATACTTCATGAGCTACACCCATATTAAAGCCCTTGGTTAGAGACCTCAGCACCACTAACGTGAAACTCATGAGCTTTAAGAAAGCCGGTTTTCATTCATTCCTCCTGTCAATTCTTTATGCTCATAATAACGTGCCCTCTATGGTCTATCATCAGGAAGTGCATGGCCAACAGAAAATAATTTATTTTAACATTTATTAAGGACAAACCTAAACAGGAAAGCAAAGATACTCTCATTTTTTCAAGTCTTTTCTGTAGTTCAAAGCCAAATAACACAAAATATTCCAGCTTTTATCAAGGATCTTGACCTTAACATAGGCCCCAGCTCTGAAAAGCATCTGTTCCATAGCAGTATCCTGGATTTTGGCCTATGATGATACAGTTAGCTAAAAATACTGGAGAGATGGCCAAAGAGCCACAGATCTCCTAATGTGCTACAAAAGCTTGGTTTTCTGTTTTTGTTTGTTTGGAGACACTTTTTTTTTTTTTTTTAAGACAGCACAACTACACTGAAACACCCGACAGCTCCCACTTTCAGCAGATACAGTGCTGGTGAAATGCCCCAATGATCTACATGGATCCGAATCACGTTGGACCATCCTATCGCTCCAGAACCAAAGCTTTTAAACATAGTCCCTGCCTACTGCAGGGCTTTTTACAATCTTAACTGTGGAAACATATTTTCAATCTTTTAATGATACCAACCAGAAGACCGGATTCAATATATAAACTTTCTCTCAACACAATTTGAGAGATGTCCACACTTTAAAATCCTACTTTCCATTGCAGCCAGTTTATTACAGCAGAGATATTGCCTGTCTTCCTGATGGTCATTAACTTGAAAGAAAATCTAAAGAAACAAACTATCCACTGTTTCCTGAAAAGCTAGAAATATTGCTGAGATTCACTTAAAACTAGGTAGAGGCAGAAACAAATTAAGAATCCCATAGGGTGGGCACAAATCTACAATTTCAGCCTGCACCATATTCTTTCAAAGACCCAGCAATCTGTGCACTATGCAATAAATGTTTGCATGAATTCCCCTAGACTATCTCTAATTATAAGCTTGAAGACTATCACCTTGTGGTTTAAATAGGGAATGTGATGTTGCCAGGCCGACACCAGCAGCTTTGCTGTGGAAATACCTTGATTGATCTCCCTCCAGGAAGACAGGAGTTGAAGTTGCTAAGGCACCTAAGGGTGCCTCATCTGGGTGAATTCTCAGGGACACCATGCAACATGGCAGATGGCAGATGGTATATAGCAAGATCCTCCTAAGGAAGAGGTGCTAAATGGAAAGAACCCTTTGGTTAGCCAGCACACTTTGCAAACTCATGTGAACTAAAATAAAATCTTAAGTCCCCCTGACAACTGACTGAATGGGCCCCCTCTTGGCCATAGGGACCCCAGAAATACCCTAACGCTGAGTTGCTGGCCATAAGAAGGGAGGTCAGACAAGCCTCACCATGCCCCCTTCCCTTCCTGGAGATGTCCTTTGTAGCTCATTAACAGGTCTAAGGCTACAGAAGACAAAGCTTAAACCACACCTGCAGGTATATGTCTCCTGGCTTGTCTCTAATTAACAGACTTCCCTTATCTTAAAACATTCCAAGCCTTTCGACAAAGCTTCATTTCTTTAACCAATTATAAATCAAAGAATCTTTGAACCCGCCTATAACCTGTAATGCCCAGCTTGGAGATGTCCTGCCTTTTTGGGCCAAACCAATGTACACCATCCATATATTGATTTATGACTTTACATGTAATTTCTGTCTCCCTGAAATATATAAAACCAAACTGTAACCCAACCACGGGTAGACCACTTGCTCAAGGCTTCAGGCTTGGCTTTCTGGGCCACGTTCTTACATATTTGGCTCAGAGTACACCTCTTTAAATTATTTTACAGAGTTTGGGTGCTTTTCCGTTGACACTCAGAAGCCTTAGCGTGCCTGTCACTAGACTGTTTTACAACGGACTTGCTGAATAATGCAAGATGCAGAGTCTGAGTGCTGGCGCGGTGCCTCTGGAATCACCAACATACTGCTCTTGTCTATAAATACAGACTATAAATGTTGCAAGTGGATAGCTTTATTTTTTTGTCGCTCCCCCACCCCCTTTTTTAAGTGTTGGAGGAGACAGCGCAGATACTTCACTGTCTTTCTTTGAGGAACACCAAATGCTCCAACATTAGTGTTATTAACATATGCATTAGCTCGAGCCGATTTGCTCCCGCAGCGGCGGCTCCCAGCTTCCCACCCATGAATCAGATACCGCTAATGGGCGTGTTAATGAAGTTTCTGCAGTGCAATCGGTCCCTCCTAGAGGGGCATTAAGAACCTGCGGAGGAGCCCGATTGCTGTGGGTTGATTTCCTTCTCTTCGGCCCCCTAGGCTGTCCCACAATAAAAGCAACCAAAGCCCACCCCAATAAGTGCCGAGAGGCAGCCGTGTGATCACGCCCCGCAATGTCTTTCCAAATCCCAGGCAGCAGGAGGGAGTTAATTACAAAGCTACTGGCTGTCCCAGCCTCGGCCACCGGGCGATCTGCGCCCAGCTAGGGCTCTGCAGCGGCCAGTGCACCCAGATGACCTGCAGCCCAAGGAGGGCTCCTCGGGGCGGCAGGATGAGGGCCCAGGACGACAGCCCTACCGAGAGCTCGAGGCCCCGCACCTGGTGGCGGTGGCGCAGGGGGTGCTCCCGCAACAGGCAGGATAGACTCGCGGATGCAGTAGAGAAAGCCGCTTTTCTGGCAGTTTGGGAAATGTGTGCGAGTGCAACTGACATCAGTCACGAGGGGCGGGGGAGGCGTAGTTTGCAAGGAAATAAGGGAAATAAATTTCTGCGCTTGGATCAATGTGGCCTGCTAGGGACAGGGACCCCCTGCAAGCAGGAGGTGACTTCTCTCCAAGCGCCTTAGGAGAGCCCAAAAATTCCTGGAGGAGAGCAGCAGTCGTGGGGTTAGGGGAAGGCCCAGGGGACAGGGAGCCCCTGTGAGCCTGGCTGAGGGCGGGAGTGACATGACTCCCCTCCAAGGGCTCAAGGAGAACCCAGAAGTTGCTGGGGGAAAGCCGTGGGGGGAGGGGGATTGTCCTCTTCAGTGGGTGGAATAGTTCCAGAAGGCCGGGTTTGTCATTCAGGCAGGAGTTCCTGGTATATTAAAGAGTGCCAAAATACCAAAGCACTGAAAAGCACTGGCACATTCCTGTGTTAAGTCCTCTCCAGGGTCGATGACCAGCCTTCCTGGCAGACCGTGCCAGCAGATGGTGGGGACAAGAGGGCCTGGCCAAGGGCCACCCTGCTCCCCAAGCCCAGGTTGCTAATAAGGTTCTGAGATCTGTGGAAATCAGAATCTCCAGAAATTCCCTCTCCTACTGTTAAAAGTCCATAAACACAATTGTGCAGATCACCCAAGTGAATGCAGCCAGATTAAATCTAGAGGATTATTCCAGTGTGGGGATGTGGACACTGATAATCGTGTACCAGACATCTCATTTTCTACCAAATTACCTCTGAAAGCCTTATTTGCATCAGATCCTGTTTGTTTTTCAAAACAGGGAGTTCTTTCTTAGAAGCCTTCAGAAGCTGGCGAGTCCTCCTCCCTGCTTTTTATCTTCCTCTTTGAAATATAACCATGTTTTTCCTCTGAAAGAACTGGGGACTTGGCCAGCCCTCCCCTCCAGAGAGAACATAGCCGGCCCAGGCTGGTGCAGAGAATCTTCCTAAGCTTCCTTCCTTCTGAACTTTCCCTCCCTGTGGGAATCTCTCCAGCCCCTTCCTGCAAGTGAGCTAGCCCCAGGCAGTCTGCCCCAGCTCTTGTTTCGGAAACATCCACTTTGTCCTGAATATTCAGCGGTTCCCACCAGGGTGGCCTTCAGCATGGGTGTTCTCTCATTTGCCTAACAATCCGCCAGTGCTTTCTGGCAGTCTGACAGCCTTAGACCAATACTCAGGTCTTTTGGCAGAAGCCTTTCCTCTAACATGTCACACGCAGATTGTTCTCTGGACTCATCCCAGCTCTCTGCCCCTACAGCCTCCTTGGCGGCCACCACGTCCCTTCCTTCTGCACACAGGCTGTGTGCCCTCTGGCCTGCGCCAGATGGGCACTGTCCCACCACGTTCAAGGGCAGCCTTTCCTTCAAAGGCCACTAAAATTCATCCCTCCACCCCAGCTGTCAAAAAAAATCTCGACTTGTGGCAATTTAAAAATGTTCCACAAACTTTTTGACTTTCCCTCCCTGGAAAGGTGTGGTCTATGTCTCTTCCCCCAGGACTCTCTTGAAATCATTAGAATACAGCAGCAGTGAGGTCAGAAAGGGGCACACAGTTCCCACCAGTTTCTCTCGGGATACTGGGCCGCCTACCCTAAGGGCGCTGTGTAAGGAAGCCCAGGCTGCCGTGGAGAGGCCGCTGTCACGCTGTGGCTGCAGCCTCAGCTGAGGTTTCCCTGACAGGGAGCCTTCAGGGTTAGACCTGTGAGTGAGGCCAAGTCACCTCCAGCCAAGTCTTCCCCCCAAGGCCGCAGACATCACAAAGCACACATAGTCCATCCCTGCTATGCCCTGTCCAGACTCTTACCCCACATAATTCGTGAACATAATAAAATGAGCCCATTCTTAATTAGCCACAGAGTTTCGGGGTAGTTTGTTATGCAGCAATAATAACTGAAATGTCCCCCGAACTCCCCTGCCCATCATTCTCCTCCGCAGAAGCAGCCCACACTTCTGAATTCACAGGGGCTCGTGAGGACATTAGCCTCTACTGGCAGATTGGCTGGTGTTCTTGCAGCAGTCTCTTTCTTTTAAGTTAGAGTAAATGTGTCCAACTTTGGGGGGGGTTAGGGCGGACAAGACTTCTTTTGGGGGGGGTGTTGGGAGGATCCTACATAGGAAGAGGTGTTTGCTAGCAGAAAAGCCCAGCAGCTTTGAAACATTTTGACTCACAGTAAGGGATACATTTCCCATTCTTACCCAGTAAACAAACACACAGCACACCTAGAGTACACTTCATGAAACAGTATGGTCTACTTAAGAAGAATTCTGATTCTCTATTTCATTTTTTCTCCCTATGCTTGTTGGGACTCGCTGAATCAATGCCACAGCTCACTAATGGGTTGCAACCCACAGTTTGAAAAGTACTGCAAGGTGAGAGAGGTGTGGGAAGGAGAATGAGACTGGCCCAGGGACCTGGCACGCTAGGGAGCGGCAGGGAGGCACTGTCTGCAGGCCACGCTGCTCCCCCTGCCCGGCGGCGTCCCAGACAACTCGCTCCCGGGCCTCGGGGCTGCTCAGTCCCACGTGACCTCACCACCGCTGGTAATGCCCTTGGCTCTGTGAGGCTCTAGAGTGGGCTGGCCAAGTCCTGCCACTTGATCTAGGTCGTTCGTCCCCAGCTCTAGCCTAAGCTGGAGAACGGAGCCGGCAAACACTCATCCGGCCTCCTCTGTGTGGCTCTGACAGTAGGCTGCATGTGGAATTGAAATAAAACCTGCCTGAAAGGCGAGCTGCAAATCGCTTAAGAATTATATTATCCAACTTCTTCCCCCATGTAAGCATGAATTGAGACAGCAGCTCACTGGGATCTGGAACACTGCAGGCGCTCTTTCTCAGGCGGGAGGAGGGCTTAATTCATAATCTGTAGCCCAGCCTCTTTCCTGCATGTGCCTCCCCCCACCCACGTGGGGGTGACTGCCCAGAGCCAGCCCGGCCTCCTCTTCTTCCTTTCCGTCCCCTCCTCCTCCTCACTCATCACCTGTAGCTTTGACTCACAGCCCAGACTCAGCCACCTGCAGATGGTGTGTGAGAGGCCCTGAGGACAGGCGGCTGGCCACGACCCCAGCACACCTGTCACTTCATCACCCCCTTAGATGTCTGCCAGGTGACTCCAGCAGCAGCAGGGAAAGCCAGTCAGCAGTTTGTCGTCCAACCACTGGGCCATCTGCCTTTTCTAGTTTGAATCCTTTTGCTTTTTGGAAACATCTGCAGCAAATAACACCACAGTCATATAAAAACTCAGTAAAATAGGAGTTCATGCCACCTCCATTCTTATTTAGATAACTATTAATAGTTACAAAATGAATCACTCCCACCGGAAGATGGGCTCTGAGAGCACCACACTTCATTAGCCACTTAATAAAAACTTCTTGGTGGTGATAATTCCTTCCCTGAGGTGGGTGGCTGTGAAAATCAGTTTTGTTTCTTTAAATGTGTTCAGCCGTTACCCTCCAATTTATCTGAGAGACCATCTGCCTGGCCTGTGGACCTAAGGGCCTCACTCCCTATTGACACAGACTGCATTTCCCCAGGAGTGTTGGGGGTCACGTGCTGGGGGCGGGGGAGTGGTCGGGGCCTGCCTCGGCCATGTGGTTCTAGATTCTTGGTCTCTGACATGGAGACCAACGGAGAGATGCAGGGAAAGGGCATGAGAATGCATAATGAGGTCACCGGCCAAAGGGGACATTTTGGTTCCCAAGTAATTTTTAAAAGCAGCCATGAGGCTTTGGAAGGCTATCCTGTGGTTTGTATTAATATAACCCCCAGACCTATTAGGTGTTTTGCTAAATTTAGCCAAGATCATAAAAAAAAAAAAAAAAAAAAAGGCACTACCCTCTCCTGATAATCCTGTGAAGACTCCCAATGGAGTTATCATGTCAATGGAAACAAATATCTGATACAGGATTGAATGGTTTCCTGCCAACTGGCCTTTCTTGCTCTGGTTTCCTGGTTAAGTCAAAATGATTTAACTAAATAAAGCCCACGGAGAGAAAGTCACCGCAAAACTAAGATATTCAGTGAGTTCATAACATCTGCTGTGCCTCAGAGGTTTTTCCTAACCACTGCCACCCTTTTTGCACCTTCTTCATCAATGATACATAAGTTGTTGGTTTTTTAAAAATCTTTTTACTACTTTAAAGGAGAAGTCAGTTCTGCTATTCATTTTCACTGTGTCTGAGCACAAGCAATAATTAGAAAGCTGGATTTGGATACCGCACAGTGTGTTTGGTTCCATACTTGGCTTGGGACATGGCTGAACTCTACAAGTAAGGTGCGCATGTTTTGCACCATGGCCAGTAAGTGTGATCCAGTATGTAAACACAAGTATGTAAGTAAACATCCTTTCATTTTCTAAAGATGACCCACGATCAGAAACATGTATTGGTAAAGTTGACTGACAACTCCCAGCCACCTACACTTTCCTGCTAAATGTCCCTATGACTGACAGAATGCATTTCTGTTAACTGAAAGGAAACAGTCTCCATCCTGGGAAAACCCTCGGGATTGAAAGCAAAGCCAATCCCAAACCCAAACCTGTGCCTTTCTCCAACTGAGACTGTTAGTTAGGGGTGACGGTGTGCAGGTGGTATGGACCAATGAGGATAAAGAGCAGAAACCACAACAGTGGGAAATGGTGGTTTAGGGACGTTCCCTCCACTAGAGGCACGTACAGAGGAATGGAGAACCTGTCCGAGGGTAACCTTTCCCCATCAACATAGTAAAAGTCACACCTCCTAGTGTCATGACAGTTCTGGAGCCACCCATGCAAGGACAGAAAATGGGAGGATACATGATTCTGGAATCTCCACTCACTTCCCTGAAAAGACATGACTATTGCACCCCCAGCTTAATGTATTATTAGGAAGTAGCATAAAGGACAGACCCTAACCCTGGGATGACGCTGTTCCTTATTGGAGCAGTCCACTCTCTACTAACTTTGAGGGTGTAATATACTTTCTGTACTCCTCTGTCTTTAAATTCAGGGTCTTCTCCACTCGTGGAGACAGACCCATTCCTCTCTCTCTGGACCATACTTTCGCTTTGTGTCCTTTGCTTTACAATAAAGGCTGCTTGTGTGGAAGTGATCTGTGTCTGTCATCACTCGATCGCACTGGCCCTGCTTGTCATTCTTCTAAGCCAAAGAACCAGGATGCTCTCTCAAAACCCCACCCCAATAAGACAACAAACATTTTGTGAGTGCAAAGTACCAGGTTCCCACTTGATCCTTACAACAATCCTGAGAGGTTTACTCCAATTTCATATATAAGGAAACTATTGGAGACTTTACACACCATCCTAAAGTCACATAGGTCAGAAGTGTAACTAGAACTCAAAGTGCAAACTTTGCCTTTAAAGCCCATACTCATAAACATTTTGCTAATAATAACACTTCTTGTACAACTCACAATTTCCAAAAGCTCTGAATTTTAACAGAAGTATACTTGATTTTTTTTTTTTTTTTTTACCTAAAATGAATGAAGCCAATGTTTCCATAGTGACTGAAACTTTAGGCATTTTACAACCAATTATCCCAATATTAGATAACCCTTAGGTCTCTTCATAGAAAACTCAGTTGCTTCATTCCCCGCTTGGAACTTTGAATGTAAACATTTAAGAACAATTAAGAAATAAAATGTGCTCATGCTGAAGAAGCCATTATTTTTGAATAAAGGGATAATAGGAGAAAAATTACATAATTTCTTAACAGATTACAAAAAACATTTGCTCAGAAATATAGCAAAAACTCATTCTTTAGTCAACTAAGTCTAACAGACCAACTCCTAACATGATTAAAAGACCAGCAGATAACAGCAAAATATGTGAAGCAAAAATTTATGGAACTAAAAGGACAAACAGACAAACCCACAGTCATAGCTAGAGATTTCAACATCACTCTCTCGGCAATTAACAACCAGACAGAAAATCAGCAAGGATATACAATAATTCAAAAACACCATCAACCAGTAGAATCTAATCAAAATTATAGAATACTCCACAATAAGAGGAAAATAAACTTTCTTTTTAAGTTCCCACAGAACATATACCAAGGACAGTCCATATCCTGGGCTGAAAAACAAACCTCAACAATCTAAAATAATTGAAATCATACAGAGTATTTCTCTGACCACAATGAAATTAACCTAGAAATAAATAGCAGAAAGATAATAGAAAACTCTTCAAACACTTGGAAACTAAACAAAACATTTCTAAATAATCCATGGATCAAAGATGAAGTTTCAAGAGGAATTTAGAAAACATATTGATTGAACTGAATGAAAATGAAAATATGACATATCAAAATTTGTGGGACACAAAGAGTACTGAGAGGAAAATTTATAGCATTAAAATCATTAAGAAAAGATGAACAGTCTCAAATTAATGATCTAAGCTTTTGCCTCAAGAACCTAAAAAAAAAAAAAAAGAGCAAAGTAAACCCAAAGCAAGCAGAAAGAAGGAAAAAATAAAGGACAGAAATAAATGAAATGGAAAACAATAGACAAAATAAAGAGCTGTTTCTTTGAAAAGATTGATAAACTTAAAGAATCTCTAGCAATACTAACAAAGAAAAAAGAGTGAAGACACAAATTACCAATATGAGGAATGAAACAGGGAGTGTTACCACAAACCTACAGCTATCACAAGGATAAAAAGAGAATACCACAAATAACTCTACACAATATACTTAACAGCTTAGATGAAACAGACCTATTCTTCGAGAAATACTAACTACCACCACTCACCCAAGATGAAATACATTATTTGAATAGCCCTATAACTATTAAGGAAATTGAATTTGTAATTTTAAAAACTTCCCTAAAAAGAAATCTGTAAGGCTAGGTGGTTTCACTGAAGAATTTTACTAAGTGTCTACAGAAGATGCCAGGCACAGTGGCTCATACATATAATCCCAGCACTTTGGGAGGCTGAGGCTTGCCTAATATTAGTCATGTATATAAAGTTACTTAACAAAATATTAGCAAGTAGAATTCAGCAATATATTAAAAGAATTATATACCATGACCAGTAAGGTTTATTCCAGGGATGCAAGGCTGATTCAATATTTGAAAACCAATCAATGTAATCTACCATACCAAAAGCTAAAGAAGAAAAATAATATGATCATACCAATTGATGCAGAAAATAAATCTAATATCCATTTATGATAAAAACCCTAGAAAAATAGAAATAGAGGGAGTTTCCTCAACTTGTTAAAGATAATCCACAAAAAAATTTAACATTATACTTAGTGGTGAAAGACTCAATGATTTCCCTTTAAAATGGGGAACAAGGCGAGAATGTCTGTTCTCACCACTATTACTCAACATAGTGCTGGAAGTTCTAGCCAGGGCAAAGGCAAGGAAAGGCATACAGATTGGAAATGAAGAAGTAAAACCCTATTTGTAGTTGACATGATTGCTTATGTAGAAAATCCCAAGGAATCTACCAAAAAAAAAAAAAATCTAGAATAAGTGAGTTCAGCAAGATCATAGGATACAAGATCAACACACAAAAATGCATTTCAGTTCTACATACTAACAAGGAACATATAGAAACCAAATTTTAAAAAAAATACAACTTACAATCACTCAAAATACTTATATGTAAATCTGACAGATCGTGTGTAAAACTTATATGATAAAAAGTACACAATTCTGATGAAAGAAATCAAAAAAGATCTAAATAAATGGAGAGACATACCATGTTCATGAATTGGAAGACCAACATAGTATACAGATTTTCGTTCTGTGATATACATATTTAATACACATATTTAATGTGATTCCTTTCATAATCCTCATAAGGGTTTTTGTTATATTTATGATTCCTATTATATTGATATTTGTATGAAAAGGAAAAAGAACTAGAATATCTAAAATGATTTTGGAAAGGAAAAATAAAGTGGGAGGAATTCATCTATCTAATTTTGAGAACTATCTAGCTATAATAATTAGGAATGAGGTATCGGCAGAGGTATAGTCACATAGATCAATAAAACAAAATAGAGAAAACATAAATAGACACACACAAATATGCCCAACTGATTTTTGACAAAGGTGTAAAAACAATTCAAGATAGCCTTTTCAACAAATGGTACTGGAGCAATTGGACGTCATAAGGCAAAAGACAACAAAAATAAAAATGTTGCCCTAAATCTCACACCTTGTATAAAGTTAGCTCGAAATGGATCAGACTTAAATGTAAAATGCAAAACTATAAAATTTTAGAAAAAACATAGAAGAAAATTTTGGGGAATGAGGGAGCTTAGTCTTGATACCAAAAGCACTATCCATAAAAGGAAGAACTGATAAACTGCAGTCTTCGAAATGTAAAACTTTTGCTCTGTGAAAGACCCTGTTAAGAGAATGAAAAGACAAACTGATTCAGAGAAAATGTTTTCAAATCACATATCCAGCAAAAGACTAACATCTAGAATATATAAACAACTCTCAAAACTCCACAGTGGGTAAAGAAGGAATCCAATTAGAAAATGGGCCAAAGACATTGCCATAGTAGTCTGTTTGGGCTGCTATTTAAAAAAATGCCATAGACCGGGTGCGTTAGAAACAACAGAAATTTATTTCTCACAATTCTGGAGACTGGAAAATCCAAGATCATGGTGCTGGTAGATCAGTGTCTGGTGAGGGCCCGCTTCCTGGTTCACAGAGGGCTGTGTCCTCACATGGCAAAGGGAGCTCTCCAGGCTCTCTTTTATAAAGGCACTAATCTCATTCATCAGGGCTCTACCCTCATGACCTAATCACCTCCCAAAGGCTCCACCTCCCAATACCAGCTTGGGGGTTAGGAAAACAGCATATGGCTATTGGAAGAACACTAACATTAGGACTATAGCAGTTGTGAAGAGACATTTCACTCAAGAGGATATGTAGGTGGTAAATAAGGACACGCGGGAGGTTCAATATTGTTAGCTGTTATGGAAATGCAAATTAGAACCACAATGAGATTTCATCATATACCTATCAGAATGTCTAAAATAAAGAATAATGACGATACCACATGCTGGGGAAGATGCAAGAAAGCGTACCACTTGTACATTGCTAATGGGAATGTAAAGTGGTACAATCACTCTGGAAAACAGTTTCACGGTTTCTTTAAAAAGTATACATGCAACTACAACATGACTCAGCAATTGTACTCATGTATATTTAGCCCACAGAAATGAAAACCTGTGCTCACACAAACACTCGTATATGAATGCTTATAGCTGCTTTACTCATAACAGCCTAAAACTGGAAACAACCTGGATGGCCTTCCGTGGGTGAATAATTAAACAATCATATAATGATATACCATAATGGAATATTATTCGGCAACAGAAAGAAACATACTATTGATACACACAGCAACCATAATCTCCAGAGGATTATGCCAAGCGAAAAAAGCCAGTTCCAAAATGTCATATATCGTGTGAGTCCATTTATATAACACCCTTGAAATGATGGCACTCCAGAAGTGGAGAACACATTAGTGGTCACCAAGGGTTGAGGATACTGTGGCTATAAAAGAGCCAACTAGAAATGGTCTGCGTTTTAACTATACCAACGTCGATGTCCTAGTTGTGATATTTTATTACAGCTTTACAAGTGTTACCGTTGAGAGAAACTGGGTAAAGGGTGTGAGAGATCTCTCTTTATTATATCTTACAAATGCATGTGAATCTACATTTATCTTAAAATAAAAAGTTTAATTAAAAAACACAAAGGAAGAAAACACAGGTGTTTAAGTGGTTGCAGGGTGTAGAAATTTTATGCATAAAACCAGTTGATAAAGTTATAAATGGAAAGATTGATAGATCTGACTATAAAACCCTTAACATTTTTTTGTATTCAAAAACACTACCAGAAATCATTCAATGGAATACTACATTGCCATAAAAAGAATAAGGAAACTCTTTATGTACTGGTAAAATGAACTCCAAAATGTAAGAGAAAAAAAGTTGTAGAAAATTACAAATATTACTTTATCATTTGTATAAAAAGGAAAATAGGGATATAGATATTTATGTATAAATGTGTAATATGTGGAAGGAAGTCTACACACACACACACAAGAAATTGGTAACAATGGGTGCTTTAAGGAAGGAACTTCAGTAAGACTGGGGAGCAGATAATTCACTCTATTCTCTTTAGTACCTGTCAAATCTTAAACCATGCAAATGTACTAGTATTCAAAAAATAAATTATGTATTAGATAATAACATTAGGAAAATACAAAGGTATCTTTCATAAAATTTGTAAACACAAAGAACAAAGCAAAATGTTAATAATAAATCTAATAAAGAATATTATAATATCCTTAATATATAAAGAGCTCCTGTTAACCATTAAGAAAAATGTGCAAAGAACATAGAGACAATTTTCAGAAGTTGAAATAAATGACTAATAAACATGCCAAAATTCTCTATACTGCCTCAGGAATGTGAGCTGGAACAACTTACAATGACAAGACATTGGAAACCACCAAAATGACCCAAGAGAGAGAAATCTTTAAACATAATATGGTATATCCTTGCCCTGGAACAGTATACAGACAAGTATGATAATATTAAAAAATGGCATTGGTTTACAATGTTCATGATATGATAAAAATATCAGCATGTAAAACTGAATATACAAAATTATGCCAATTAAAATGTTATAGCTCTGTAGCTTTGAATTCTTTGATTGCAGAAAAGCAATAAATTCCTTGAAAAATAATTAAAATCTGGTGTTTAACTGTCTTTGCTGGAGCTCTAAAGATGTCTCATGGAAATTCAAGAGGCTTTTCTTATCCTATTTGGTTTTCTCTCAGCCCCTAAAAGTTCCCTTGCTGAAGGCAGTTCTTTTCTTCCCATCACCCCCATCAGTGGCAGCTGACATTCGCATTCACTTAGCTTCAAAGAGACTCCTTAACACAGCTTAGATTCTCGGATATGGAATCCTCTCCTTGCCCATCGAGCTTGCCAATCAATCCATCAGATGGGAGAATCCCAGGGGGACGGGTCTTGAAGTTCAAAGGAAGAGCAAAAAACAATTTATCGTCCAGGAATGGCTCCCACTTTGGCTCCCACATCTGCCTCAATGGAACGCGGCAAGTGGTTCTGATTACCTTCTTGTCACTCCGACTGCCAGAGACCCCATCTACCAACCTTGCTGGGAGGTTGGCACTCTGTCCTTGTGCAAATGTTCTGCTTGAAATTGCCTGGCCCTCTCTTCTTTCCCCTCTCTCCACATCACTCTGAAACATTCCTGATTGCTTTTCTTATATGGGAGTCCAATGTGTCACTCAATGAAATGAGAAACAAGCAGTGAATTGGGTGATCTCCAAACCTTCCCTGGGCAGCTACTGCCACAGAGGAAGGAAAAACAGAGGAAGGAGGGGGAAATGGAGGCTTATAAGGGTCTTCCAAAATTTTTGAAAATAATTGTATTTTCCAAATTTCCCAACATAGTCTGTGTCTGTGCCTTAGCTAGACTATACTTCCTGTCTGGAAACCTCAGGCCTGCCTCTGAGCATTTCTAAAGGGTGAGTGAGAATAAAAGTTTGAGTAGCAGCCTTACACATGGGTTGTGTGGGGGCAGTGTCTGGACACACAGCCAGTGGCCATCAGGAGAAAGGGCCACCATTGCACCTCTACACTGGACACCAGTGTAGGCCTGAGCAGTGTTCTTTCTTCTGGTAACAGAACCCGCTTTTCCTGACTCTACCTCCATAGATGGGCACGTGACTCAGCCCTGGTCAATGAAAGTATCTCATTTCCTTGGCCAAAATGACTTAGGGTTGGGTAGATGGTCCAAGGAAGACAAATCACAGTCAATTCTATGATTTCATCCTTAGGACTATGGGAAGAGGCACTGTTTAGGTGGGGGGTAGCTGGCAGAGTGCAAGCCCCTGGGTACCGCCTGGGGGAGGGCCCGAGACAATGGTGCCTGATACGTCACAGCAGCCTCCTATGAGCATCTGGGATCTCCTGGATTCAGCCATATGTGAATTCCTATCATTTTTGGCTTCATGCTTCAACAAATGCTGTCTTCCCTTTTAAAATTTCGTTTAGAATGAATTTTCTGTCTCTCCCAACCCACAGAGTTCTAACAAAAGCTCTCTGGAGAAATAGCTAACCTAAGGGGAGGCTACGGCGCTCAGGCTTGGTCTGGATGTTGGGCCTGGGGCAGGAAGAAAGGAAGAGCCAGTCCCAGCTGGTGGGGACACTCTGCTCAGATGACTTCTAGCCCTCAAGGACTTGGCCAGAGTCCTACGGAGAGGGTCTTATGATTAACAGGGGGCTGACACAGGTGCTGCAGTTGGCGGCCAGCACAGCTTTGGGGTCTGGTAATAAGAGCACCCTAGCTGGAGGAAGGGGCGGAGGGCTGACATGAACCAGCCTAGGTTGGAAGGTCTTAGAAGGTCACCTGCTGCCATGGGAGGCAGATCAGGAGAGGAAGGTACCCCAGGGAAGCCAGGAAGGATCAAGGTAAGTAGCACATGTGAGGCCCCCCCAACTGGGATTTGTGGACTGGGTTCTCCTGGCTGGGGAGAAGCTGGGGAGGTGCTGTACATCCAGTCACTTCCCCGGGGGGGCCTGAAACCACAGATTTCCTCTATGATACCTGCCATCGCATCACGCGTGATTTTTTGTCTTGCCCAGCCCGGGGTCATAGAAGTTTAGCCCATTCCTCAAAACCCAGCGTGAGCCCTTCACCCTCCCTGAGAGTTTGCAGGCTACTCCAGGACTCATAGATCTTCTCATCTGGGCTCTGCTAGCACTTAGCATCTGTGCCACGATTTAGCACTTAATTATACAGCTTGCATCGAATGCTCTGCCTTTTATGGGGTTAGTTTAATCTCCTCAAAGAGACTGCAAGTTGTTTGAAAACCAGGCCTGTGATCCTGTTGCTTGGGTGCTGTCCACACGCCTGACCCCCAGGCGGGGCACAGAGCCGGCCTCCAACAACCCCCTACCATCGCTCAGTGAGATCCCACTCCCCATTCCCAGCCTGCGTTTACAGTCACTTACTTCCAAGGACAAGGGTAATGAAACTTCAATTAAGACGCCCAACTGTTTGATTTTAATTGCCCACTCCATCTACCTGCTTATTTTTACATAGTCATTTTTTTCCCATGCAAAGATCTTCATTTCAGGACCTTGAGATGGGATTTTTAACCCCTGATTTTCTAGTCTCATGAATAGCAGGAGAGGGCCTGGGTTACAGAATTTATAAAAATAAATTTTAGCCTGATTATAACCAACCAGAATGATCAAAATTTCACTGCAAAGTGATATTAAGCTAACTGTCCTGAATTTAGATACCAAATCAAGATGTGACTCCCTATGAATAAATGCTCCAGCATAAAATAGATGCAGATTGTCCATGTAAGATGTCAATTCGGGAAATGGCCCTGAATTTGGACACTAGGAAGACAGCCTTTGTTTAATCATTTCTTAATCAAAAAATAAATCAGGGACCTGGAGAATGGAGCAGGGGGTGAATGCAGAAGGGGGAATGTCAAGTTCCTGGTTAATACTATTTGGGCAAACTCATTCAGCAAATATTTTTGTGCTCGCCTTCACAAAGCACGGAGCAGATGCCTGCTGTGACCGTTTGCTATGGCTGTTTTTAGGCCCTGGGGAAACAGTAGCACCTGCCCTCAAGAAGGTTCAAGGCTATTGAAAAAGTTAAGGAACTTAGCTAAGGTCTAAGCTCTCCCAAGGGGTGACCCAGGATTCTAACCAAGGCTGGTACTTCACTAGGCTGCTGCCTCAGGAAGATTCTGGATCTGGCCACAAGGCTGTCCCTGTGCCCTTGGGGAGGGCAGTTTCAGTTTCAGTGCCCAAGGCACACTGCTGTGGGCTGAGAACGGGGTAGGGGCTGGGGGTGGGGGGTGCGTGGAGTATGGTGAGCCCGGCAGTGTGGGCAGGGACATGAGCAGCCAAGGGTTTCTTTTCCATCTCTCTTCTTTGTAGGATAGGAGAGACCTGACCGTGTATTTAAAAATGGATGAAAACACGTAAGTCGTGAGAAAGAACAGTCGACAATGTGATTGATCAGCAAGACTCTGGAAAGGCGGGAGGGGAAAACGGGATTCCACATGGCTAGAAGTGGAGAAAGGAGAGAGCACGTAAGGTCAAAATAACAAGGATGACAACCAACAAGCCAGGTGGAGCTGGGGAGTGGGGAGGATGTGGACGTGGAGACTTCTGCGGAGCAGAGATGGAGCCCGGTGGAGAGGACAAGGTTGCAGAGATGGAGGGGGTGGTGGGGGGCTGTGGGGACATTTCCCACCAGGGGCAGAAGTGACGGAAGGGGCAGAGAGCTGGGCAGTCGAAGCCTGGATGAAGGCGGGGAAGAGAAGGGTGGAGGAGACAAGAACCACAGACACTGGGGAAGGAAGGAAGGCTGGGAGGGGAGGGGATGAGGACAGTGAGGCTTCTGGGGGTGTCCTGGGGAAGCCCTGGAGGCCAAACAGAGACTATGGTCCAATACCCACAGCCCCAGTCCTGCTTTAAGGCACAAGGTGCGGTTGACAGCCAGCTCTAGGGGAAGGTGGGACCCCTCCCAACCCCAGTGTGCTCAGGACTCTGGATCTAGGTGGCAACGGACTCCAGGGCCCAGCCCTCCAAGCTAGAGGACCCCACTCCTGCCAGGCTCCCAGGCCCCTCTCCCCACCACAGACCCTGTCCCAGTGGGATGCAGCCTGGAGGGGGCGGTGTGGTCCTGCCACTCAGACACAGCATCTGCACAGCCAGCAGCAGGCGGCCATGGGCTCCTGGCATCCATCAAGCCGTCAGCTGGCAGAGCTGGAAATAGAGCTCAGTCACACCGGCCCCGGCACTATGCTGACTTGGCAAATCATGCTCAAATTATTTTGATAGATTCCAGACATAGGGGACCACTGGAAAAACTTGTTCAGTCTTTCGAAACTGTTAAAGCACTAGTCAGTGTTACAAAAATCAACCATGTCTCTTGTCATTCTTTCCAATTATTTCGCCTCTTGCTCGTTGCAGCATAAGGAGAGCAAATACATCAAAAAGTAAAAACTGCCACTTACTAAGAACTTGCAACATGCCAGGTACTGTGCTAAATTCATTAAATGGAACCACAGCAATAGCCCTTGGAGGCAGATGTTAGTCCCACCACATAGGTGAGAAAACTGAGGCACACAGAGCTTAACTGACTCAATTCACACAGTCCGTAACCAGAATTCAGGCCCTGATCTGCCTGACTCCTCTCTGCAGTAACGGCCCAAAGTACTCAGGAGCAGACAAGGCTTGACCAGCAAGGCCACCCACTCTTGAGGGCTCTTTTGTGGTGGGTGGGCGGCTTCATCAGAGGTGGGGGAGACTTGCACCCAGCAGGGTGTGCTGTGTGTGTCTAGCAGAGTCTGCTTCAATCCCTTCCCCACATCTAGAGAACTCAAGTTCCCACTGACTAATTTAGCAGCTCAATGACATTTTTAAGACATTTTAACATTGCATCCTGCAATCATGATCATAGGTATCTATGTCCCCTAGTGCCTCTACTCACAGTCAAAAGATAGCTGCAGTGGCACCAAGGATTGCATCCTCACCCAACAATGCCAAGACCATGAAGGAGAAAGAAGGAACACTGCTTCATAAAGGTGAGAAACTTCTCCTAAATGCCCCACTCCCATCCCTGCATTCTCATGTTTCATCAGCCAAACTGGCATCATTTGCCTAACCCTAAATCAGCCACTGGCGAAGGGAATTGAAATATCATTAATTGTCCTAGACCAGCAATCCTCAATCCTGCCTATACATTTTAACCACCTGGGAGCTCTTAATACCTACTCCAATTAAATCAGAATTCCTGGGGGTGAGGCCCAAGTCTCAGTAGTTTTAAGAACTCTTCAGGTGTTTTTAATGTGCAGCCAGGGTGAAAAAAACCACTGCTTGGGCTGCTCAAGATTCACCGCCTGGTGCTGGGCAGATGCCTACAGAAATTCCAGGTTCTCCTGGTTTCTTAGTCTGTTTTCTGTTTCTATAACTGAATCCCTGAGAGTAGATTATTCATAAAGAAAAGAAGGCTGAGAAGTCCAAGGTCGAGGGGCTGCATCTGGTGAGGGCCTTCTTGCTGGTGGGGGCTCTCTGCAGAGGCCTGGGGTGGTGTGGGGTGTCGCATGGTGAGGGGGCGGCAGCATGAACCAAACTGGTTTTTATAAGAGACCCACTCTTGTGATAACCCACTCCCTTGATAACCCATTAATCCATTATCCATGAATAGATTAATCCACTCATGAGGACAGAGCCCTCTTAAAGGCCCCCCTCTTAACACTGTTACATTGAGGAGTAAGTTTCAACATGAATTTCAGAGGGGACAAACATTCAAACCACAGCAGCCAGCAAGAAAGAAGTCCTGAATGGAGAAAGTTCCCGGGCAGGTCATCGATTGTGGCTGTCACAGCTGGTGCCAACAGCAGGACTCCGAAGGTATGGAGCACAGCACAGGAACATGTTCGTGGCGAGGGCATTGGAGGGAAAGCCGAGGGAGGGAGAAGTCACAGAGAATGACCAGGGAATGTGCATGAGGAAGGGTGCCCTGGCGTGTGCAGTCTGCGCATTTACCCTAAGCCCCTGTGGTATCGCTCGCCTCACAAGACATCCCGTGTGTCACCCTCTCCTCCCGAGACCCATGCTCGCCCCGGTACTGAGTTTTCTCTGGCATCCCTGGTACCAAAACAACATTGCAGAAAGGTGTGATAGGCCACGGAGGAGGGGAGGGTGGTGTGAACAATGGGACAGCAGTCCTGGGAGAACAACCCTAGAGAGGTAAAAGGATGTTGAAAACAAACACTCCTGGTTTTGAGATTTTTTTCTGTAGCCCAACCCTGCATGTAGTCTACCAGGAAACTCATCTAATCGTATGTGCTCATAAAGAATCTATGTGGGACAGACGCCCCTGCAGGTTCATGGGGGAGAGTCCACAGGAAGATTGCAACCTGAGAGATGCTTCTCTATAGGCGTCCCTCCCACTGACAAACGTCAGTGCTTCTTGATATTGCCTCAATACTGGAATCACCTGGTGAGTGCCCCAAAAATCCCGAAGCCCCAGCTGATCCCCACACCATTAAATCAGAATCTCTATGGGCCAATCAGAGGCATCAATAGTTTTTAAAGCTCCCCAGGTGATTCCAATGTACAGCCAAAGTGGAGAGCTGAGTTCATGGTCCTGGGAAACTCATGAGTACCCTCATTTAAAAAAAATTCATATAATGAGAATCTTCATCAATAAATCATAGAACTTCTGAAGATAATACCCTCAAGGTTTGTAAGACTCAGTGGAGAGTGATACCAGCTGAACCTTTCTGGACGATGTAGGACACCTTTTTTCAAGATGGCGCAGGTGCCTACTAACCTGGCCCAAGCCCCAGAGGGGAGACGAGGGGGAGTGGGAGGCAGTCAGAGAAGATACTGTCCTCTCCGTACCTGCCTGGGGCAGGGCACTAACTCAAGGTGGACAAGTTAATAGGGAAATTGAAAGAGAAAGTGATTTTGAACATGAGATAAAAGGAGAAGGGAGGGAAACACCATTAGCGATGACCCAGAAATTTACAATAATTGAGTTCATCGGTCATATCCGTTTATTACCTGTAATACTGTTCTGCATGTTTCCAGGGAGGGATGGCCACCAGGGAGGTAACAGGGGCCACGCAGGCAGGGCCCTCAGTGTCAAAGGGTTTCATCTGTAAACTGATGCCACTACTTTCTCTCCAGCAGCCTCCAGCACACTGACTGTTTCCAGGGGCGACTTCCACCTCAATGATCCCTGGCCGCTTCTGGTCAGCCAGGAGGAGATAAATATGTTCCCGACAGGTGGGTTTGCTCATCTGCTCATGACAATGGGTTTTTTTCCAAGGTGAAATGGGCTCTGTTAGAGGCTGGGGGAGGACGTGCTGCAGCCATGGTTGTGACACCTTGCTGTATGTTTGACTCACCAGAGAGCTTTTACAAATCCTGGCATGGCGGCCAGCCCGCATCCTGTACCAATTACAACACTATCTCTGGGGGTGGGACCTGGGCACTGGGTACTTTTAAAGCTCCCCAGGTGAGCCCAATGTGTGGCCAAGTTTGAGACCCAGTTAGCTAAAGGAGCCATCCTCAACCCAGGCCACCCATTGGGATCACTTAGGTGCTTTTAAAAATACCAATGTCAAAAAAAAAGAAAAAAAACCAATACCAGGACCCCACTCCCAGATAATCTAATCTAACTGGCCTGGGCACTGGCATTTTTGAAGGTCCCCCAGGTAGGATTCTAATACGCAGCTGGGGTTGGAAGGAGGCCAGGCGGTGGTCACCCTCACGGTAACCCAGTAGCTTGCAAGAGCCACTGGTGGGAAGAAGGGGAGGGTCCAGGCTTGTCCTACTTTGATGAGCCTGGACTCCCACCTGCTTTATTTGCTTTCCAGGTGCGTCTCCTCCCCATCCTTATGAGGTGGGGAGGCAGGGTCCAGCGGGAACTCATTTTGTAAGGCATGCATACCTGAGCAGCTCCACAAGCCTGAATTTTTGTAAACAATGCTAATTTTAAATGCTCAAGGGAAGCATACACTTGAGAGAGTACTGTGGCAGATAGGTCTTTAGAATTTAGAATCCATTTGTAAGAATAATCACCACCTCTCAATAGTTCATCTGTTTGAAAACTCTGTGTTCTGAAATAGTGAAGCTTCACTGTGTTTGTTTGCATTTCCTAAGGGCTAAACTCCCCGTTTTAAAATGAGGTCTTAACCTCATCTCTAGAACCAGAGTGAACAATGACACTTAATGCAGCTGGACTCATTTTATAACATTGGTGGCAGACGACAGGAACGCCTTCCCTGTGGCAACAAACACTGTTTTACCAGGCTTTTGGGGAATAATTCTGCCTCTTTCATTTTCACCTGTGTTATGTTCAGATTTGTGTAATGATGAGAAATGTCCTAACACTATATATAGTATTACACCTCAGCTTTAAGTCTTTCGCTTTAACAACTCATTTAAATTTCAACTCTTTTTCTGTTTTGCTGCATGAGCTTGTTATGAGGTTAGAGAGGTGGTAAGAGATGGACGCACTCATTCATGTATTTATTCTGCATATATTGAGTGCCTACTGTGTGCTAGGTTTTGGCACTTTGTAAGTAGCAGATAGTCCCTGCTATCCAGTGGCTGCCTCTAATGGAGGTAGCAGCAGGTGTTAGGGAGCTCAGAGAAGGAATATTTAACCTAGTCCGAAGGTGTCCCCAAAGGCTTTGTGTAAGCAAGGATCCCTGAATAGGATCTTGAAGAATAGGGAGAAGAGCTGACCAGGCTTGGGTTGGGGACTGCTTGCATTCTGGACAGAGGGATGTGTCCATGCACATGCAGAGAGTGGTCAGAACCGCCAGGGTACCGTGCGCTTGCTTGGCCCTCGTGAGATGAGGCTGGAGGCTGAGGCAGGCCAGTCATGCAGCGCTTCGTGTAACATGCGGAAAGGCTTGTATGACATGCCAGGGAATGTTTCCAAATGTGATGGAGACTCACTGAAGGCTTTTGAGCAGGGGACTAAACATAATCCAATTTGAGTTTTAAGAAAACCACTTCAGTGGCAGTGTGGAGAATGGATTTGAGGGAGAAGAGATGAAAGCAGTGGCTCTTAGCCTTGGCTGCACGCTGGAATCATATGGAGAGCTTTGGAAAAACAAACAGCTGATGCCTGCTCCCACCCTCTGAAATGCTAATGCAATTGGTTTCGGGTGTGTCCTGGGTACCAGGACAGTTGGAAGTTCTCCGTGATGGTTAATTTTCTTGTTAACTTGACTGGGCCAGAGGTGCCCAGACATTTGGCCAAATATCATTCTGAGTGTCTCTGTGAGGGTGCTTCTGGTCGAGATTAACATTTGAATCTGCAGACTGAGTGAAGCAGACTGTCTTCCCCAACGTGGGTGGGCCTCATCCAACTAGTTAAAAACCTGAATAGAATAAAACGTTTGAGTAAGAAGAAAGCCACCTGCCTGAGTGCTTGAGGGGGACATCAGTCTTTTCTAGTCTTTGGACTTGGACTGAAACCATGACTATTCCTGGCTCTCGAACCCACTGACTTCCAGTCTGCAACTTAGGACTATCAGCTTTCCCGGTTCTCAGGCCTTTGGACTTGGACTGGAAATATATCATTGGCTCTCCTGGGTCTCCAGCTTGCCAATTATAGATCTTGAGTCTTAGCCTCCATAATTGTGTAAGCCAATTCCTTATAATAAATCTTTGTGTATATACACACACATTCTAATTTTTTGTAGAGACAGGGGTCTTGCTACATTGCCCAGGCTAGTCTCAAACTCCTGGCCTTAAGTGATCCTTCCACCTTGACCTCCAAGAGTGCTGGGATTACAGGTGTGAGCCACCATGCCTAGCTATACACACACATTCTAATGACTGTTTCTCTGGAGAACCCTGACTAATACAGTCTCCAAGTGATTCTAATGTATGGCTGAAGTGGAAAGCCACAGGCATTTGCAGAGGTCGGGAGGAGGCAGAGGCAGTAATCTGAGTAATGAAATGAAGGCACCTCATGCACTCAGGCAGCACTCGATGAGGGGAGAGGACAGGAACAATGCTAATGGGAGGCGAGGCTAGC